>JAXIVJ010009847.1:0-49484 GCA_036785665.1 Chirona hameri
CACAGCGCGGACACCGGCAGTCGGGGAGAGACGGGTCCGCGTCTGACGCGTACTCAGGGAGCGGGGTGACCAGACGGCCACAGCGCGGACACCGGCAGTCGGGGAGAGACGGGTCCGCGTCTGACGCGTACAGAGGAGCGGGGTGACCAGACGGCCACAGCGCGGACACCGGCAGTCGGGGAGAGACGGGTCCGCGTCTGACGCGTACACAGGAGCGGGGTGACCAGACGGCCACAGCGCGGACACCGGACGGGGTGACGCCTCAGAGCAGCGGCCGGCGGACAGCGGGGACAGGGCCGACAGGCACTACAGCGTCGGCAGGGAGTGGGGACACTCAGGACAGGAACCAGCGTCGGCAGGGAGTGGGGGCACTCAGGACAGGCACTGCAGCGTCGGCAGGGAGTGGGGACACTCAGGACAGGCACCGCAGCGTCGGCAGGGAGTGGGGACACTCAGGACAGGCACTGCAGCGTCGGCAGGGTGTGGGGACACTTATGACAGGCACTGCAGCGTCGGCAGGGAGTGGGGACACTCAGGACAGGAACCAGCGTCGGCAGGGAGTGGGGACACTCAGGACAGGTACTGCAGCGTCGGCAGGGAGTGAGGACAGTGGGGACAGGCACTGCAGCGTCGGCAGGGAGTGGGGACACTCAGGACAGGCACCAACGTCGACAGGGAGTGGGGACACTCAGGACAGGCACTGCAGCGTCGGCAGGGAGTGGGGACACTCAGGACAGGCACTGCAGCGTCGGCAGGGAGTGGGGACACTCAGGACAGGCACTGCAGCGTCGGCAGGGAGTGGTGACACTCAGGACAGGCACTGCAGCGTCGGCAGGGAGTGGGGACACTCAGGACAGGCACTGCAGCGTCGGCAGGGAGTGGTGACACTCAGGACAGGTACTGCAGCGTCGGCAGGGAGTGGGGACACTCAGGACAGGTACCAGCGTCGGCAGGGAGTGGGGACACTCAGGACAGGCACCAACGTCGGCAGGGAGTGGGGACACTCAGGACAGGCACTGCAGCGTCGGCAGGGAGTGGGGACACTCAGGACAGGCACTGCAGCGTCGACAAGGAGTGGGGATACTCAGGACAGGCACTGTAGCGTCGGCAGGGAGTCGGGACACTCAGGACAGGCGCTGCAGCGTCGGCAGGGAGTGGGGACACTCAGGACAGGCACCAGCGTCGGCAGGGAGTGGAGACACTCAGAACAGGCACCAGCATCGGCAGGGAGTGGGGACACTCAAGACAGGCACTGCAGCGTCGGCAGGGAGTGACGGACACTTAGGACAGGCACTGCAGCGTCGGCAGGGAGTGGGGACACTCAGGGAAGGTACTGCAGCGTCGGCAGGGAGTGGGGACACTCAGGACAGGCACCAACGTCGACAGGGAGTGGGGACACTCAGGACAGGCACTGCAGCGTCGGCAGGGAGTGGGGACAGGTACCAACGTCGGCAGGGAGTGGGGACACTCAGGACAGGCACTGCAGCGTCGGCAGGGAGTGGGGACAGGCACCAGCGTCGGCAGGGAGTGGAGACTCAGGACAGGCACTGCAGCGTCGGCAGGGAGTGGAGACACTCAGGACAGGCACTGCAGCGTCGGCAGGGAGTGGGGACACTCAGGACAGGCACCAGCGTCGGCAGGGAGTGGGGACACTCAGGACAGGCACTGCAGCGTCGGCAGGGAGTGGGGCCACTCAGGACAGGCACTGCAGCGTCGGCAGGGAGTGGGGACACTCAGGACAGGCACCAGCGTCGGCAGGGAGTGACGGATGAGCGCCGGATGGTGGGGATCTTCAGGGTTCAGACTTTGACATTTGTGGGTGAGATTACTACGCACAATAAGACGCAAATCGAACCTGGTATACGTAAGTCGTAAGTCGGGCGTAATATACAAAGTAAAATAATATGTAAACTAAGCCGTATGCAACACATAAAATAAGAAATAATGAATGCTTAAAATAACACGTGAAAATACAAAACTAAGACTAATAAGCCTACATCTTTAATGTTGATGCTACATCACGAGTTAACGTTACGAGCACAACTAATTTTCTTAGACTACCCGTCAACAAACAATCCATCTGGAGAGTGACCAGACAATCTCGCGCCGAGAAGCCACCGAACCAGCCGAGCCCGGCCGTACCTGAGTGGACGCGGCGGATGTGCGCCTTCAGTTTCTGCGGCTGGCTGAACCGGATCCACAGAGGTGGCACAGCGGGTGGGTTCGCTGAGGGTTCGCCGCACAGCCGTGGTTCCGGTGGAGCTCGAGGTAGCTGAGGCGGCGGAAAAACTGCCGATGGACGGCTGATGGTCAGTAGTCCACTGTAGCGTCAGTAGACAGCACGGAGTGATCGATCAGACACGATGACGAAAGATTCAACTTGAAAGCCGGTCCATGGCAGTTAGCACCCCTACTTTCTGAGACGTTTTTAGCACCTCAGTCAACGCGAGGATAGGCTTCAGATGATCGTGATTATTTGGGCTGCAGGCGCAGATCGAGCTTTATATCATCACTCAGCAGTGCTGGCGATCCCCACCCCAGCCGGCGGGGTGTCTGTTTAGTTCGGTTGAGCGAAGTTCCAAAACTGACCTTTCCGCAATACTGACACTGGTAGGCACCCGCTCCGTCATGTTTTTCCACAGCGTGGCGTAGCAGCTTCTGTCTTCCCAGCACACCATCACCGCACACCTGTAACCACAGCGGCAACCACAGCGGTAACCACAGCGGTAACCACAGCGGTAACCACAACGGTAACCGCAGCGGTAAGCACAGCGGTAAGCACAGCGGTAACCACAACGGTAACCGCAGCGGTAACCACAACGGTAACCACAGCGGTAACCACAGCGGTAACCACATCGGTCGGTAACCACACTGGAAACCACAACAGTCACCTCACCAGCAACCAAACCAGTAACTACACCAGTGACGCTGACAAAGGCATCTGGAAACCTGTACATATTTATAATGATTGCAGCAGTGAGCTCAGACCTCATTTGAAGGTAGAAGTATATGTCCTGTAAGCATTAGTAAAGTGACCTTGCCGTAAGCTACGACAATATATGACCAACATTCGCATAGAATACGCAGGCGCAACATAAGTGTCATTGCCACATGACTTGGCCAATTCCTCGCAGTAGTATTTTCGGACGGTGAGCGACGCCCCCGGCTCTCACCTTGCAGTAGTATTTTCGGACGGTGAGCGGCGCCCCCGGCTCTCACCTTGCAGTAGTATTTTCGGACGGTGAGCGGCGCCCCCGGCTCTCACCTTGCAGTAGTATTTTCGGACGGTGAGCGACGCCCCCGGCTCTCACCTTGCAGTAGTATTTTCGGACGGTGAGCGACGCCCCCGGCTCTCACCTTGCAGTAGTATTTTCGGACGGTGAGCGACGCCCCCGGCTCTCACCTTGCAGTAGTATTTTCGGACGGTGAGCGACGCCCCCGGCTCTCACCTTGCAGTAGTATTTTCGCACGGTGAGCGGCGCCCCCGGCTCTCACCTTGCAGTAGTATTTTCGGACGGTGAGCGACGCCCCCGGCTCTCACCTTGCAGTAGTATTTTCGGACGGTGAGCGACGCCCCCGGCTCTCACCTTGCAGTAGTATTTTCGGACGGTGAGCGACGCCCCCGGCTCTCACCTTGCAGTAGTATTTTCGGACGGTGAGCGGCGCCCCCGGCTCTCACCTTGCAGTAGTATTTTCGGACGGTGAGCGACGCCCCCGGCTCTCACCTTGCAGTAGTATTTCCGGACGGTGAGCGACGCCCCCGGCTCTCACCTTGCAGTAGTATTTCCGGACGGTGAGCGGCGCCCCTGGCTCTAACCTTGCAGTAGTATTTCCGGACGGTGAGCGGCGCCCCTGGCTCTCACCTTGCAGTAGTATTTTCGGACGGTGAGCGACGCCCCCGGCTCTCACCTTGCAGTAGTATTTCCGGACGGTGAGCGACGCCCCCGGCTCTCACCTTGCAGTAGTATTTCCGGACGGTGAGCGGCGCCCCTGGCTCTAACCTTGCAGTAGTATTTCCGGACGGTGAGCGGCGCCCCTGGCTCTCACCTTGCAGTAGTATTTCCGGACGGTGAGCGACGCCCCCGGCTCTCACCTTGCAGTAGCATTTCCGGACGGTGAGCGGCGCCCCTGGCTCTCACCTTGCAGTATGATTTCCGGACGGTGAGCGGCGCCCCTGGCTCTCACCTTGCAGTAGTATTTCCGGACGGTGAGCGGCGCCCCTGGCTCTCACCTTGCAGTAGTATTTCCGGACGGTGAGCGACGCCCCCGGCTCTCACCTTGCAGTAGTATTTTCGGACGGTGAGCGGCGCCCCCGGCTCTCACCTTGCAGTAGTATTTTCGGACGGTGAGCGGCGCCCCCGGCTCTCACCTTGCAGTAGTATTTTCGGACGGTGAGCGACGCCCCCGGCTCTCACCTTGCAGTAGTATTTTCGGACGGTGAGCGACGCCCCCGGCTCTCACCTTGCAGTAGTATTTTCGGACGGTGAGCGACGCCCCCGGCTCTCACCTTGCAGTAGTATTTTCGGACGGTGAGCGACGCCCCCGGCTCTCACCTTGCAGTAGTATTTTCGGACGGTGAGCGGCGCCCCCGGCTCTCACCTTGCAGTAGTATTTTCGGACGGTGAGCGACGCCCCCGGCTCTCACCTTGCAGTAGTATTTTCGGACGGTGAGCGACGCCCCCGGCTCTCACCTTGCAGTAGTATTTTCGGACGGTGAGCGACGCCCCCGGCTCTCACCTTGCAGTAGTATTTTCGGACGGTGAGCGGCGCCCCCGGCTCTCACCTTGCAGTAGTATTTTCGGACGGTGAGCGACGCCCCCGGCTCTCACCTTGCAGTAGTATTTCCGGACGGTGAGCGACGCCCCCGGCTCTCACCTTGCAGTAGTATTTCCGGACGGTGAGCGGCGCCCCTGGCTCTAACCTTGCAGTAGTATTTCCGGACGGTGAGCGGCGCCCCTGGCTCTCACCTTGCAGTAGTATTTTCGGACGGTGAGCGACGCCCCCGGCTCTCACCTTGCAGTAGTATTTCCGGACGGTGAGCGACGCCCCCGGCTCTCACCTTGCAGTAGTATTTCCGGACGGTGAGCGGCGCCCCTGGCTCTAACCTTGCAGTAGTATTTCCGGACGGTGAGCGGCGCCCCTGGCTCTCACCTTGCAGTAGTATTTCTGGACGGTGAGCGACGCCCCCGGCTCTCACCTTGCAGTAGCATTTCCGGACGGTGAGCGGCGCCCCTGGCTCTCACCTTGCAGTATGATTTCCGGACGGTGAGCGGCGCCCCTGGCTCTCACCTTGCAGTAGTATTTCCGGACGGTGAGCGGCGCCCCTGGCTCTCACCTTGCAGTAGTATTTCCGGACGGTGAGCGACGCCCCCGGCTCTCACCTTGCAGTAGTATTTTCGGACGGTGAGCGGCGCCCCTGGCTCTCACCTTGCAGTAGTATTTCCGGACGGTGAGCGACGCCCCCGGCTCTCACCTTGCAGTAGTATTTCCGGACGGTGAGCGGCGCCCCTGGCTCTAACCTTGCAGTAGTATTTCCGGACGGTGAGCGGCGCCCCTGGCTCTCACCTTGCAGTAGTATTTCCTGACGGTGAGCGACGCCCCCGGCTCTCACCTTGCAGTAGTATTTCCGGACGGTGAGCGGCGCCCCTGGCTCTCACCTTGTAGTATGATTTCCGGACGGTGAGCGGCGCCCCTGGCTCTCACCTTGCAGTAGTATTTCCGGACGGTGAGCGGCGCCCCTGGCTCTCACCTTGCAGTAGTATTTCCGGACGGTGAGCGACGCCCCCGGCTCTCACCTTGCAGTAGTATTTTCGGACGGTGAGCGGCGCCCCTGGCTCTCACCTTGCAGTAGTATTTCCGGACGGTGAGCGACGCCCCCGGCTCTCACCTTGCAGTAGTATTTCCGGACGGTGAGCGGCGCCCCTGGCTCTCACCTTGCAGTAGTATTTCCGGACGGTGAGCGGCGCCCCTGGCTCTCACCTTGCAGTAGTATTTCCGGACGGTGAGCGACGCCCCCGGCTCTCACCTTGCAGTAGTATTTCCGGACGGTGAGCGGCGCCCCTGGCTCTCACCTTGCAGTAGTATTTCCGGACGGTGAGCGACGCCCCCGGCTCTCACCTTGCAGTAGTATTTCCGGACGGTGAGCGGCGCCCCCGGCTCTCACCTTGCAGTAGTATTTCCGGACGGTGAGCGGCGCCCCTGGCTCTCACCTTGCAGTAGTATTTCCGGATGGTGAGCGGCGCCCCTGGCTCTCACCTTGCAGTAGTATTTCCGGACGGTGAGCGGCGCCCCTGGCTCTCACCTTGCAGTAGTATTTCCGGACGGTGAGCGGCGCCCTCGGCTCTCACCTTGCAGTAGTATTTCCGGACGGTGAGCGGCGCCCCTGGCTCTAACCTTGCAGTAGTATTTTCGGACGGTGAGCGGCGCCCCTGGCTCTAACCTTGCAGTAGTATTTTCAGACGGTGAGCGGCGCCCCTGGCTCTAACCTTGCAGTAGTATTTTCGGACGGTGAGCGGCGCCCCTGGCTCTAACCTTGTAGTAGTATTTCCGGTCGGTGAGCGGCGCCCCTGGCTCTAACCTTGCAGTAGCATTTCCGGACGGTGAGCGGCGCTCCTGGCTCTCACCTTGCAGTAGTATTTCCGGACGGTGAGCGGCGCCCCCGGCTCTCACCTTGCAGTAGTATTTCCGGACGGTGAGCGGCGCCCCTGGCTCTCACCTTGCAGTAGTATTTCCGGACGGTGAGCGGCGCCCCCGGCTCTCACCTTGCAGTAGTATTTCCGGACGGTGAGCGGCGCCCCTGGCTCTCACCTTGCAGTAGTATTTCCGGACGGTGAGCGGCGCCCCCGGCTCTCACCTTGCAGTAGTATTTCCGGACGGAGAGCGGCGCCCCTGGCTCTAACCTTGCAGTAGTATTTCCGGACGGTGAGCGGCGCCCCTGGCTCGTGAAACAGGGAGCAGTGACGGCGGTAGTAGAGGGGGTGGTCGAACCTGACGTTACACCCTCCACATCCTGCCGGGCACGGGGTCACAGCGAGCACCTACAGTCGTCGTCGTGGATAACGAGAGAGGCCACTTTCACGGCTGATTTGGAGAGGCGCCAGAGCCCTCAATTGACAGCAATTGCATTTACAGCAATTTCGAGGAGCGACTAAGACGATATAAATGCTAAGAGGGTAGAACGAATCTGTCAGTAAATGACATAACATTTTAATTAACACAATTAATACGAATAATTTATTCGTTTTGACTTAGTTTTGACTACGTTTGCTATAAACAGCCTCTGCTGTCTGCCTAGCTATCTGCCACCAATCGTAGATACTGTCTCCTAAGCACATATATCTCCTCCAGCAGAGTCCTTCTGCAGCCTGGACTCCCAGCAAAGTCCTTGTGACTCACTGGTTTTCAGCATGTTCTTGCCGCGCCACACCGACTCGGGGTCATCCTGCCAGTAGGTTAGTTCCGTCCCGGCCGCCAGGGGGCAGGTGGTGACGGCGAACAGCCGGCGCTGACGCGTCACCACCGCCAGGGTGCGCTGCGAGCGGCGGGCCGCCGGACGGAGAAGGTGGAACCAAGAGGAGTCCGCCGGGTCGGAGGTGTCCAGAAATCCACCCTCGCCGTATACCTGGAAACGGAGGAGAGTCAGGTACACATGCACTATATACCTAACACCAGAGTAGGAGTCAAATTGGAAGCCTCTGCGTACAGCACTTATTGAAGGCCTATTGGAAGACACACGCCAATCTTCTCATGTGCCTGAACGAAGGGAATGTGCTGAACAATTGCAACTAAATAGGGGAGGTAAGCGGCACGTTATTTAGCTCAATGAAAACCATGTTTCATATCCTCCATACCTCTAGAGTCTAGACCTCGCTGAAATGACAATAAAGAAGCCAAGGGCTGGTTGGCCTATGACACCGGCTCAGTTACGGGAAAGGGCTGGCATTTGAGGCTAAAGGTACAATGTCCTTGTTCACAGCAGGTCCCAGGTCCCTTACCTCCCAGATATGCCTCAGGTCCACAGATTCGGCCATCTGCTCCGGTCTCACTGGCCGGCCCGCCAGCGGCCCCAGCAGAGTGTAGGCAGCCAGTCCGTCCGGCCCGACCCGCACGGTGCTGCCATCTATCCGCAGACAGGCAGGTAGAGTTTCCGCCGCAAAGCCGCCAGGGGAGTCTTGCACCCAACAGCGCGGATGCTGCAGAGGACAGGCGGCAGAACCATGCTCGGTGCCGCAGTCGGAGCATAGCGACGGTGGCGACATCTTTAATGATGTGGGTTCGACTGGTGCTGCCACTTGCTCGACTGGTGCTGGTGTAGATTGAATGAAGAAATTCTCAGTGGGAGAGTTAGGTTGATCTTGATGCTCAGCGATATTCCGAATGTCCGAAGTGTTGGCAGAAGCACCACACGATTCTTCGTTACTTGAGTAGCTGATGTTTGAAGTGTAGGTATTGCATACTGCTCCTTCATTGCCTTTATTGTCCGAAATGCTATTTGTGCTCTTGCCGTTGCCGCCATTCCCAGATTGACAGGTTGCGTCACCTATACCAGCGTTCGCAGCGTCATCTATAGTGAGGCCGTCAGTACTGCAGATGGCGCGGCCTCTGCGCAGCACACACGGCCGAGTGGAGCCGGGCGGCCGGGTCGGAGGCCGCTGCTCCGTGTCGACACCGAAACCTGCAGTCGATTGGTGACGAGAGCCAGTCGCCTGCCCAGCCCCGTCGTCCATGGCCCGCCTCGCCGACCCCTGATAAGGCTCTGGAGTGGTCGCTCGAGCTGAAAGCGCTGGGCGTTCGTCGATGGTAGTATAGTGATTAAGCGTCCTGTCTATTGCTTCAGCG
Organism: Chirona hameri; assembly: GCA_036785665.1. Lineage (NCBI taxonomy): Eukaryota > Metazoa > Arthropoda > Thecostraca > Balanomorpha > Balanidae > Chirona > Chirona hameri. The sequence continues at coordinate 8,839 of JAXIVJ010009847.1, forward strand.
CTAAGAATGACGCTCACCTGCTGGTCACGTGGCACTCCTGATTGGGACGCCGTGTAGTCACGCGACACTCCTGATTGGGACGCCGTGTAGTCACGTGGTACCGTCGTGTGTGAGGTCACGTGATCCCGTGACGCTCCTGTGTGAGACACCACGTGACTGGGAGTCGCGTCCCGCCAGAGGGTTCCCTCCGCTCTGTTGAGGGTTACAACTGTCAGCCTTCGAGTGTCTGTCCCTACACCAGGGAGTGGCGCTCCAGTTACCGGGGTCAGCTCAACAGCTGTGGTCAGCTGACTCGCCGACAGCTGACCTGAGGTCAAACCCTGACCCCAGCTGATCTCTGACCTCTGGTGGTACTCCGCCGGGCTCGGGTCACACAGAGCACTTCCTGGGGTGGCTCCGCTGTGTCCTGACGAATCGGGGAGCCCTCTGGCGGCGGTAACCGGCAGCAGCGCTGGCTCAGTCTCACTCAGAGGTTCGTCCCTGCCACCTCCACCAGCGCCGAGTTGAACCGAAGGTATCGCAGTCGGTGGCGACTCGTCCACCCGAGTTCCTTGCCTGAAACAAAGAACCAGACTATTGATGTGAATACTGGACACCGTTATGTTGGCCTGGTGGACATAACCTGACAAGTATATCTTACGTTGAAGAAATAATCCAATTTTGATGTTAGCTAAACGTATCCAATATGTTAGCTATTATCCAAAGAGAGAAAACGGTGCGCAAGTGCCCTCATCCTAAGGCTGCGTTCGAGCTATCGTAATACTGTTTCCGACGGCAATATCCTACCACGAATTACAACGCTGCGGTATTCCTGCTGTGATATTACCTGCAGTGTTTCTCGGCCAGCTGCAGCAGCGTCTCGGCCAGCATGACCAGCTGATGGCAGGCCAGCCGGCGGCGGACGGCCTGCCATCTAGCGGCTGTTTTCGGAGGCAGCAGTAGCAGACCGGAGCACGGGCCGGCGCCCGTCACTTCCACACGCATCATGACGTCACTAATCGCACCTGGGGGTCGACCGGGGAACGAAAGGATGACCTGAGGAGTCATATATTGTGTACAACCAACACAAACACGCACAAAATGAAGTAGACTGAAATTCCTCTTTTGCAAAACTGACGATAAACCGTTTAATCGAGCTTCGACTCTTTTGCCAAGCTTGATATCTTGCACGTCCAGCAACGCATGATTTTCTCAGATAAAAATAGTTTGTTTACCGTTTGCATAGTACATACAAAGCATAACTCAAAGCGGCTACTGAAAAGAAATAAGACTCCATACCTAAGTCAGATCATACCTGATTTAATTATAACACACAATAGATGTGAGTACAGTTGCTAGTACAAGTGGGACGAGGCAGCTAACCCATTATTTGAATGAAAAGAGCACCTTCCTTCAAAGAACACGGAGACCATGCAGTCACTGTGGCATCACGCACTCACAATCCACTCACGCATGACACTCGGACGCACGTACCATCCACTCTAACGCACGCACACACGACCACTTTTCCTTATTTCCACTGTAATCGTGCCTTGACAACGGAACAATACGAAACACCATGGAAAAGTCACCGAGGAAAAAAGCACGCCGATTCCAGCACTGCGAAGACGTGCTTGCTACAGACAGAGCTAAACACCACAAATACGCACTACGCAACACAATGCCCTATGGCTGACTTTGACATAACACATCACCACTTTACCACGATCAAAACATCAGAAAAAACACGGTCACAAGTCCCCAGCATCCGCGGCAGATCTCAGAATCACGTATGCACTCACCTTTCAACCAAGTTAGATGATCAAAAGGGCGAGTGCTTCTTCTCCAGACTTCAGCCGCAGCCCTTCACCTCACCCCGGGCTCGGCGCCTCCTACCGGCAGCCGCCCCTCGCGTCGCTCCTCCGTTGTGCTGTGTTTCCGCGTGTAATTAAGTTTCGGCCAACTGCAGGTTTTGTCTCATCTCAAGAAGTGGTGTTTTCGGACCGTTTGAAGATTTTTCGAGCCTTCTTTCGTAGTGATCATAGTTATTTATACTCGCCCAGTATTTTAAATAGCCATAGCCATGACCCACGCTGGACTGGCCGGCATTCTACCGGTTTCCGAAGAGACCAACGCACCTATCACCTTGCCGCCTCGACTTCTACCGCTCCACGCTCTACCGTCGTCGCCGACACTCTGCGAGACCGTGCCGGGTCCCCGCCGGACTCAGCCCCCATGGCCATCCATCACCCACCCGCCGCCCAAAGGGCGGACAGAGGCGGAGTAAGGCGGCACTGCCGGGGGAGAAGAGCCGGTCGGATAGTCCAAGCGCGTCGACATCGGGCAAGAAACGCGGAACATCAGCGTCGCCAGGACTACGACCGCACTTTAATCCCCCTGGCGGGCCCTGGACCCGCCCCTGGCATAGGGGAGAATCCACCAGCCCAAACCCGGTCGAGTGATAGAGTCCGGTCAGGCGGACCGGGGTTGGCGGGCGCCGGCGACACCGACGGCCGTCAGCGAGGCACCGGGGCGGCGATCCCCGTCCGTGTAGGGTGCCGTCTGCCAAACTTGAACGACAGGCATGGGATGGGGCCCCGCCGGTCGTCCCGGAGCCGGCTGGCCCCGCCACCCGCTGCCTGGTGCAGCCGCCTCGGCTGACCCTGCGTCAGACCCGCCGGGCGGCGGCTACACAGCCGGAATCGACGTACCAACCGAATCGACGACGTACATCATCAGCATCGACGTAAGGCTTCGGACATGCCAACACCCGCTCCCTAGCACCAAGAATGGATGAAATCAACCTCCTGCTCCAACAACATAATATTTACATTTTGTCCGTGTCCGAGACGTGGCTGAAGCCGAGTGTCCTGACCCGAGTGCTGGTTTTCCCCGGATATAGCATAATCAGATGTGACCGCACAAGCCAGCCCGGCGCGCGGGTCAAGGCGCGAGGCGGAGGCGTCGCAATCTTGACGAGAGACAACCTCCGCGTGACAAAACTGCATATCGGCGGCTCCGACCCCAACCTGGAGTCGCTCTGGCTGTCCGTCAGCGGTGCAGGGTGCCGTACAGTGGTGGTCGGGGTAATCTACCGACCCCCGCCACTTCGGTGCCCGGAGCGCTCGAGATGATCGACCGGCAGCTGGGGGACGCGGTCTCCACTGGCAAGCCGGTCGTCGTCATGGGCGACTTCAACATCAATCTGTTACAACAGGACTGCCCAGGTGCACGGGGGCTCCAGCGGATCCTGAGCGACCTGGACCTCACGCAGCTGGTGCGTGAGCCCACGCACCTCCACCCGACACCCACGATGCTGGACCTGGTCATAACCAACCTGACCGACTCACCTGAATCTGTCGTTGTGCTCCAGGATCAAATCGCCGACCACCAGTCGGTACTCCTCAGAGCCGGGATGCGCAGACAGCGCCCCCCGCCGCCGGCGCCGGTCATAAGGAGGCGCTGGGAGCGTGTCGACTGGGACGCCATGTGCCTGAGCCTTCTGACAGCTGACTGGGGACCACTCTACAACGCACGGACAGCTGACGAGAAGCTGACGGCATTCATGGCGGTCTGGGACGCAGTGGTCGACGAGCACTGCCCGCTCGTCACGGTGAGACGGCGCTGACCGGCTTGTCCGTGGCTGCGCGACAATCCCGAGCTGACGTCGGCGATGGAGGACCGCGACGAGGCCCGGCGAACCTGGGAGCGCACCAGAACCCCAGAAAGTCGCTGTGAATACCAGCGGCGGCGCAACACTGTGAAAAGCCAGCTCACTCGTGCCCGTCGCGACTTCCTGTGTGACTCTCTTTTATCTGACAGACAATCTTTTTGGAGTCGTCTGAAAAGTTTTGCTGTCCAACCATCACGGGGCCCCGCTTTGGGTGACGATGACGTCAGTGACCGGGCTGACGCATTCAATGAGCATTTTGCGTCCGTGGGGTCACGCATCGCCGCGGAGGTGGGGCGCACCACCGTTTCGGGCTCGCACGGACCGAGGCCTCCCCGTGTGTGCTCATCAGCCCTCGCACTACGCCCTGTAACCCTGCCAGAACTCTCGAAGGCCATTAAACACATGAGCTCGTCAAGGGCAGTCGGTATCGATGGCGTCCCTCTCCATGCAGTGAAAAGGTGTTTTGCTGTTATTGGGCCTCACCTTCTTAATATCGTCAACAAATCTGTAACCACATGCACGTTTCCTAATGCCTGGAAAATAGCTCGCGTTGTACCTATTCACAAGTCTGGAGACCGATCCGATTTGAATAACTTCCGGCCTATCTCTATCCTGTCTGTTTTGTCAAAAATCACGGAAAAGGCTGTCTGCATGCAACTCACGTCATATCTACAGGAAAACCATATACTGTCTCAATTTCAATATGCTTACCGACCCCGTCATTCCGCGGAGGACGCCCTGATCGACGCAGTGGAGTGGATCTCAAAGATTATCGACGCAGGTGAAATAGCGTCGCTGACGACGCTCGACCTAAGTAAAGCTTTTGACAGCGTCGATCATGGCGTCCTCTTGGGCAAGCTAGAATGGTACGGGGTGTGCTCAGACTGGTTCCGCAGCTATCTGCAAGACCGGAAACAGATGGTAGCGGGCGGATCAGACCTAATTCTCCCATTGACCCACGGCGTCGCCCAGGGCTCCATAGTCGGCCCATCCACTTCCTTATCTTCATCAACGACATGTCCGCATTCCTTCCCCATGGCCGACTCCTGTCCTATGCCGATGACACTCAACTCCTGGACCACTCCCCTCTCGATGTCATCAACTTATCACACCTGAAGGCCCGCGTCGAATAGTCCATCATACACCTTCAAGATTGGTTTCTGTCCAACTGTCTCAAAATGAACCCTGACAAAACCCATTTCATCATCTTTGGTACAAAATCTTCCATAAAAAAGACATCGAGCTTCCACATCACCTTATCACGCTCACGCATCCCGCCATGTTCCACCGTGAAGGTCCTGGGCATGGTCCTGGACCCAGGTCTGACCTGGGAGCCACATATATCGACGGTGGTTCGCAGATGCAACGCTATCCTTATATCCCTCTACAAAATTCGCCACTATTTCACACCCAAAGCCCTTGAGCTCCTGGTACAGGCTCACGTTTTCCCCCATATTGTGTACTGTCTCTCCGTTTGGGGCGGGGCCGCCCAATGCCATCTGTCACGGATTCAGAAAACTATCAACTTTGCGGCGAGACTTGTCTCTGGGGTGCGGCGCAGTGAGCACATCTCACCTGTCCTCATCTCGTTAGGGTGGCTGAGGGCGAGGGAGATGGTGCATCAGCGAGACTGCCTCAAAGTGTTTAGTGCGCTTCATGACCACAACTGCCCGCCAGCCCTGAGAGCTCTTTTTGTCAAACGATCCCAGGTATCCCAGAGGGAAACGAGAGCTGTAGCCGCGGGAGAGCTGCAGCTGGAAAGATGTCGCCTGTCAGCCACGCAGAGAAGCTTCGCATATAGGGCCGCGCGTGCGTGGAATTCTCTCCCAGCTAACATTACCGAGGTGCGGAGTCGCGGGGCGTTCCTGCGTGCCATTTGTCAGCCAACATGAATTACAATCGGATGTGTGTGTTGTTTTTCACATGCATCGTGACCGTGACCGTTCCCATAGTGTATGAGTAAATGTCTGTCACCCTTACCTACAATGTACAGGGTTCATAATACCCACTACGTGGACGAATCCTTAATAAACGAAACGAAACGAAACCTCTCTTCTCACCGCCCACTCCATCAGTACTCTGCAGGTCTCGCACGTCTCACGTCGACAGCACAGCACATCGCACAGCACAGCTCAGCACAGCACAGCACGGCATAGCACGGCCCATCACAGCACAGCTCAGCGCAGCACAGCCACAGTATATGCGACTCGGCGACCGTCGGCGTGGAGTAAAAAAGGGTGAAACCTGTTTCTTCAGAATTCCCTAAAACACAAAGGTGTCCGTATGCACAGCTTGACTCACGGATTTCGATAATCTTCAAGCGGGTTTTCGTCACTGGTTTCTCACCTCTGCCTATCGGCGTCGCGGGCGGCCTCCGTCAGCCGACTGAGACGTCCGCCGCCCCCGCCCCCGCCGGGCCGGCAGCCAACGGCGGCGACGCGGCAGCTGACCGCCACCGACGACGTTGGTCGATAGACTCCGACGTGCAGGGTCGAGCCCAGGTGGAGCGAGCGGCCGCACCGACTACGCCGCCGTACCTGCCGGGGCAGACTGGAGAGGGGAGGGGGCGGGGCAATAAGGGGTAGTGTGAGGAGGGGAGGGGAGGGGCTGGGCGGGATGGTAGGTTGGTAAACAGCACGAGTGGCGTAGAATAAACAGTCGGTGCTTTATGAGAAGGGAGCGGAAATACGTTGTGGGTAGATAAGTGTAGGGCACTTAAAGTACGATTAACCTCAATGCCACTTTTCTCTTGTCGCCTATGGTAATATGTTGTCCAAGAAAATATCAGCCCAACCATAAATACCCTCACAATTTTGTTGTTTAAACTTAACCCACTCAGTTGACATTTGGAGCCACTGGCGTCTCTAGTTATTCAGTTATTTCGATGTGACGTGATAAGACCGTCATATTGACTCTGAACCGAAACTCCTCGACATTCCATGAGAGTTGGTTTGAATGTCTAGTTGGCTTTCAACAACTTCATTCGATGTTAGCTCGGCGAATCATCGTAAAATAACGTTACTGATATAGAGGCCACCGTGACAAGTTACCAGGGGATTCCTGGTATATGAATATAGCATCTGCACACCCCGATTGGACAGTGGACACACCGCAAATATTTGACCTCACCCGATACTACACCGTGTCACGCGATAAAACACAGCTCAATCTACGTCGATCGTCTCTCTTACGACCCAGACTGGCTAATTGCCAGCGTGTCTAAAAAAAAATAACACTCCACATACACTGGTAAAATATATTTGTTCACCTCCTCAAACGCTGTATCTGTGCTCCAATGGAATGCAGTACATCATGGTGGCATCAGGGCGCTGCCCCCGGGGGGCGGAACCTCGCTAAGACAACCCACTCATCCATACCCCCCCCCCCACACACACACCCGCACACATACATACACACAAGGCTGGATTGCCAAGGCAGGCAAGTCAACCTCCTCCTCATATATAAACAGACGGTAAACGGGCGGGAGTCATGGTGTTCAAGCGCGATATTCGAAACCACGTTCAGGTTACCGAAACCCTTTAAAATACACACACAGGCAGGACTCATTGAGGTTCACACTGCCCGCTCGCTCTACCTCTTCCTCTCGCTTGAATGTTCCCACTGATCACGCCTTCCGAGACACTCGTACATGTCCGCAATGACAGGACGGCCGCCGGTCGTCTCGCAGTCCTCACCACGACACAAGCGTCGATCACATCGCGTACACAGGAATACAACAACGTCACAACTACCATCGCTAACGGGCCGTAAACAGGGCTACGCGAGTGGCTCGACGCTATGAGAACAGCTTCTTTAGTTTAATCTTCTTCGACTTCTTCTTTTCCGTGGCTTGCTCCTTCTCGTCAATGTCCTTGTCGTCGTCGCGTCCCTTCTTCTTACTGTTCCCTTCTTTGTCCTTCTTCTCCTTCTTTTTCTTCTTCTTCTTCTTTTTCTTCTCGGGCGTGGGTTCGGCTGAGCCGACCCGTTCGGCTGAGAACAAAATGGCGCATGCCAAGTCAGAAATTCTGTGGTACATGGCCAGAAATCGACAACGCTCGTCAAAGACCAGTGTCCAGTACGGCCGCGAAGGGATCCGGTCTCGTCAAAGACCGTGTCCAGCACGGCCGCGAAGGGATCCGGGCCCGTCAGAGACCATGTCCAGCACGGCCGCGAAGGGATCCGGGCTCGTCAGAGACCATGTCCAGCACGGCCGCGAAGGGATCCGGGCTCGTCAGAGACCATGTCCAGCACGGCCGCGAAGGGATCCGGGCTCGTCAGACCATGTCCAGCACGGCCGCGAAGGGATCCGGGCTCGTCAGAGACCATGTCCAGCACGGCCGCGAAGGGATCCGGGCTCATCAAAGACCAGTGTCCAGCGCGGCCGCGAAGGGATCCGGTCTCGTCAAAGACCGTGTCCGCGAAGGGATCCGGTCTCGTCAAAGACCAGTGTCCAGCACGGCCGCGAAGGGATCCGGTCTCGTCAAAGACCAGTGTCCAGCACGGCCGCGAAGGGATCCGGGCTCGTCAAAGACCAGTGTCCAGCACGGCCGTGAAGGGATCATCCGGCCATCGGAGAGTGGCGATATAGCACACGTGCCATATAACCAATCGATCATACGGCCTATCAGCGCAGACAGAATACGGCTGGCATTCAGTTATATATGTTAGTTCTGAGATATACATGTCGAGCAAAGAGGAAGATCAGAGACAAGAACCGCTGCTAGTTAGAAAGTGTCTCTAAATCGCAGAGACCCTGGTGATTCTAGCTATAGCATCATACAAAAACATAATAAAATCCAGCGTGAGCTTAACTGCCGTTATGTGTGAGTAACCAAGTCAAAGCAGCAGTCGGTAAAACAGGCATCATTGCACCATGTTAGCACGGCAGTATCTCGGTCTCCTGACAGCGGCGACCCTTTTTATACGGAACAGCGGCGCCCGCGGCCGACCCAGGCCAGCGTACTCCACCACCACCCACCGGCACTGCTGCTGCCGCCGCCGCCGCTGCTGAAATCACGCTGCCCAGGCTTTGGCCAGCCCGGGTCAAACGGATGCAAATATAAAATACAGCGTTACGAACAACGCTGATTCAAATTTTGAAGAAAAAAAGTATGTTTCTATGGAAGGTTTTCGGTTCATCATCCAATAATGCTTCCAAATAAAAATGCCATGCGTGTGTCGTTTTCACACTGCGAACTAAAATGTGGTAATCATGTTATTTTTTCATCTTAGATCAGGCAAATCAGCCCATATTTGACAGGCCGCCCAGGTAGAATGAGCTTTACCAACGCATCAGCAGCAGCGACCGCAGTGGTGGTGGTGGTGGTCCTACGTGCAGTAAGTCAGGGCTCTCCGGACCCTGAGGTCCATGCTCCGCAAAACATGGAGCCATCAAGGTCCGGAAGCAGCCCTCGTGCCAGAGAGCAGAAGCAGACAAAAAGATAGAGGAAAAAAGAGAGAAACAGAGCGAACATTGAGCGATAGCAGGTTATTGACAGCGTTGCACAAGAAAAGCTGATAGAAGGGAGGAAGGCAGGACAGTATGCTTCTGATGATTACAGCAGCTTGATCACCACCTGATCCTTGTACATTTCCCAGACCAGTAACCTGACCATGCTCGGCAAGGTGAACAAATGAGCCTAGTGGGAAGTCGGTTCATAACATCCATATGTATTGCATATGATAGTCATGCTGCATATTGTGGCAAATACCCGACAATCGCCGACTTCCCACCGGGCTGTATATGTGCACCGTGATAGGTACTGGCTGAGTAGGAGGACTCAGCAACGTAAGCAGTGCAGTGCTGAACTAAAGCGCCACCTCGCCACCTCCACCACCGCCTCCGTTAGGCGGGGGCGGGGCGGGGCGGGCGGCGGGGGCGTCAGGCGGGCCGGGCCGGCGGGTCGCCGCTGTACCTGTGTACAAACCCATGTGGTGGTCGATGGTGGCGTCCTCCTGGATCTCCCGGATGCGCTCCATCTCCAGCATGGTCACGATCTCGTTCCGCTGCTCCACCACGGACACCAGCCTAAAGGTCACATAAGTCGGTTAATAGGGCGGTGAGCGGCGCCCTTAAGCCCCAATCATCCTCATCCTCATCCTCATCCTCATCCTCATCCTCCTCATCATCATCATCATAGGGCGGCGATATAGGCGTCATGCGACCACCGACACCAGCCTGCGGCGGCGGCGACGGGTCAGTTAACAGTCATACAGAGGACACCCAGAGGTCATAAAGGTCACACATGGGTCACACAGCACCATGCAGACCTCCTTACCGTCCCAGTACAGCCCTGACCCATGGGTCATGCAAGGGGACACACAGGGGCCAGGGCTAACCATTGGTACCCGCGACTCGGCCTCGTGGTTTCCACAAGCATTGTGAAAACCAGTCATATCCGGAGGTAAAGCGACATCACCTGTGCCAGCCACATCACTCACCACATCATACATCACTCACCTCCAGTCCCACGAGTGCCGTAAGTCGTCCCTCCCGGCCCCCACCAGTCCCAGCTCGACCTCATTCTACCTCGTATCGGCCACTACCGCCAGTCTTCCCACGTCACAGTATCTCGCCTCCGTCTCGCCTCCGTCTCGCCTCCGTCTCGCCTCCGTCTCGCCTCCGTCTCGCCGCTGTCTCGTCCCCGTCTCGCCTTTATATTGCTCCCGCCTCGCCTCTCTCTCCGCTCGAGTCTCACCTCTCGATCAGCCGCTGCTCGCGCTGTCTCGCCTCTCTCTCTCTCTCTCTCTCTCTCTCTCTCTCTCTCTCTCTCTCTCTCTCTCTCTCTCTCTCTCTCTCTCTCTCTCTCTCCGAGTCTCACCTCTCGATCAGCCGCTGCTCGCGCTGTCCCTCAGCCTCGCTCTTAAGAGAGTCTGCCTTCATCATCAGACAGCGAATCTCGTACTCCAGCTCAGCGTGCTCCTCCTCCAGACGGTGCTGGCGCCGCCTGTCGGGTAGCAGAGAAAACACAAGTTACCCTACTGGCCGCCAGGGGTAACAGTCGATACGGGTAGTAACAGCACAGGGACTGCGACCAGTGGCGAATCAATACTGAATAGTGATGCTATTTGATGACCACTTGGTGACATTTACAGTGTGTGCTCATTGGATGTGGCTTGATAATTTTTGAACTACTAGAATGATGCACACATTCAGATAACATCGCAATCTGGAAGCTCGACACATCCTTCCGACGCAGATAATAACAAACAACAGAGATTGTCACACGGAGAGTGAAACATACTCAACTCTCCTAACCACGACAACAGGCAGATCACAACATTAACAATACTTGACTGCCCATAGCTCGCGCGGGCCACACAATCGTCTCAGCTCTCTGAACACAGTTTCCCTCTACCCCCCCCCGTCCCACCCTCGGATCACTCACATGTACATCAGCTCGGCCTGGCGCCTGAACAGAGCGTTCTTCTCGTTGACCAGCTCGAACAGCTGCAAAATCATGTCCTCGATGTCCAGTCCGTAGGGGGCCGTGCTGTCCAGCTCTGGATGGAAACGCGGGGCACACATTACACATCGCTCTGGATGGAAACGCGGGGCACACATTACACATCGCTCTGGATGGAAACGCGGGGCACACATTACACATCGCTCTGGATGGAAACGCGGCACACATTACACATCGCTCTGGATGGAAACGCGGTACACATTACACATCGCTCTGGATGGAAACGCGGGGCACACATTACACATCGCTCTGGACGGAAACGCGGGGCCCACATTACACATCGCTCTGGATGGAAACGCGGGGCACACATTACACATCGCTCTGGACGGAAACGCGGGGCCCACATTACACATCGCTCTGGATGGAAACGCGGGGCACACATTACATATCGCTCTGGATGGAAACGCGGCACACATTACACATCACTCTTGATGGAAACGCGGCACACATCGCTCTGGATGGAAACGCGACACACATTGCACATCGCTCTGGATGGAAACGCGGCACACATTACACATCGCTCTGGATGGAAACGCGGCACACATTACACATCGCTCTGGATGGAAACGCGGGGCACACATTACACATCGCTCTGGATGGAAACGCGGGGCACACATTACACATCGCTCTGGATGGAAACGCGGGGCACACATTACACATCGCTCTGGATGGAAACGCGGCACACATTACACATCACTCTTGATGGAAACGCGGCACACATCGCTCTGGATGGAAACGCGACACACATTGCACATCGCTCTGGATGGAAACGCGGCACACATTACACATCGCTCTGGATGGAAACGCGGCACACATTACACATCGCTCTGGATGGAAACGCGGGGCCCACATTACACATCGCTCTGGATGGAAACGCGGCACACATTACACATCGCTCTGGATGGAAACGCGGCACACATTACACATCACTCTTGATGGAAACGCGGCACACATCGCTCTGGATGGAAACGCGACACACATTGCACATCGCTCTGGATGGAAACGCGGCACACATTACACATCGCTCTGGATGGAAACGCGGGGCACACATTACACATCGCTCTGGATGGAAACGCGGGGCACACATTACACATCGCTCTGGACGGAAACGCGGGGCCCACATTACACATCGCTCTGGATGGAAACGCGGGGCACACATTACACATCGCTCTGGATGGAAACGCGGCACACATTACACATCGCTCTGGATGGAAACGCGGCACACATTACACATCACTCTTGATGGAAACGCGGCACACATCGCTCTGGATGGAAACGCGACACACATTGCACATCGCTCTGGATGGAAACGCGGCACACATTACACATCGCTCTGGATGGAAACGCGGGGCCCACATTACACATCGCTCTGGATGGAAACGCGGGGCACACATTCACATCGCTCTGGATGGAAACGCGGGGCACACATTACACATCGCGCTGATCGACAAGAGACCCACCCGCTCCCCCACAAAGTGCCACTGCCGCCGCCGCCGCCGTGGCTGTCCCATACCTTTCTGCTGTTTGTCATTTATCCTGTGCCTGTCCTGTGCCTGTCCCGTAGTTGTGCTATACCTTTCTGCTGTTTGTCATCCTGTTCGGTGAGCTGTCTGATGGTCTTCTCCAGTTCCACACCCTGCCTCTCCATCTCCAGCTGTTTGACGTTGATGTCGTGCAGCTCCGTCTGCGTCTCCTTCGGCGGCAGCGTCTTCACCTGGAGAACGGACATACACAGAAATATACAGTGGTGTCAGAGGTGGGATAATATCGTCCGTGTCGATGCCATGCCCGTGTCGCAACATCGGGATGTCGACCAATGAGAAGAACACATTTGGCGCCACAATTTGTCATCTTCACAACATCGCTGGTAAATATGATTCCTGAGGACCAGACTTGTCAATGATTCATATTTGTCATGAGTCGATTCACAGTGATTCACGGACCATAATGAATGATTCAATCAAGATTCAATCACTCAACATTACCATAATGAATGATTCAATCATGATTCAATCACTCAACATTACCATAATGAATGATTCAATCATGATTCAATCACTCAACATTACCATAATGAATGATTCAATCTTGATTCAATCACTCAACATTAAAGGGAAGTGTCGACTCCTTTGTCTAACTCCTTTGATTTTGAATGTGCGACTCTAAGATTGTATGAGCGTGATAGGGAGGTCATGCTCTACCTGTGTGCCAATTTTCATGCACATCAGAATAGTCTGCTGTTTGACCTTAAACATATGACCTGCTCTAAATCCTTTGATTTTGAATGTGCGACTCTAAGATTTCATGAGCGTGATAAGGAGGTTATGTTCTACCAGTGTGCTAATTTTCATGCAAATAGGAATAGTCCGCTGTTTGACCTTAAACCTATCTGACCTGCTCTAACTCCTTTGATTTTGAATGTGCGACTCTAAGATTTTACCAGAATGATCACTAGGTCGTGATATATCTGTGTACCAATTTTGAAGCTAATCCAAATAGTCCGCGAATGTATTTCCGAATGTGAATGTGAATGTGAGCCAAAAGGGCACGCATGTTTATTTTGATTATAAAATTATATTTATAATATTTATTATAATTGCAAATTCCAAGTTCCAAAAGCATTAATGACTTTACGTTTCACTTTTTTAAGCGAATAGAACATTTATTTTGATTTTGCATTAGATATTATTTTTTATAAAGCATGATGTGGAATAAAGCGGCCCCGATGCGACAGTGATATTTGGGACATGCGGAGGCAAATGTTTGTTTATGATTTAGTTTTTGATATGGTATAGCCTAGAAATTAGGAAAAGGTGGGTACCTTTTGATAATTTTTCGTGTGGAAAAGGTGTGCGTGTACTGTGTGGTTTATGAACCCAAGTATGAGTTAGTTACCTTTTCTAAGTATTTAGGTACCTACCCCAACCCTACCAGTTCCAAGGTATTGACCTAGTTAGGGCTGATTGAACAGTGGCTTTGGGCCCACTGGAGTTGGACACAAAGCCTCGCTTTCTTTACGCATAGATGAATTACAGGCTACAGCTCCGGACACAGAGCTCATATAATTGGCCATTAAGTGCCTGGTTTGTCCACAGGGCACAGATGAATGCTGGGCCGCTGGCATATTTTGTGGACAGTTTATGCTGTTCGACCAAAAAAGAATGATTCTTTGAGCAATGAATGATTCAATCAGCCTATTTTCTCTGTATGAATGATTCAATCAGTGACTCACAACAGGTTTGCGCATGAGGTGAATCGATTCATGAGTCATTCATTTGAAATAAGAATGATTCAATCAAAAGTAGTCGATTCACATTGAATCATTGACAAGTCTGCTGAGGACTCGTCTAGTCGCTTAGCAATATCCATACACGAAAAGTGGGGTCGCAAATTAACCAGCCTTAGAATATGAGCCCTTGTAACATCCATGCACAGAATATCACCCGACAACAACGCGCCCAGTACATCTGCATTCCACCAGGCCCAGGACTCTGCCAATCTCCAGCACTCATTCCCGTCATCCACCCCAGGCCCACAAGCCACCACCCGGACCTCCTCCCGCCGCCTCACCTGCCGCTTGATGGGCTTCGGCCGCAGCGGCGCCGGTCCCTTCCTCCGCTTGAACTTGCCCTGGATGGACTTGTTGGTCAGGTTGTTGACCTGCTTGGTGTAGTTGACCTGCTCCTTCTCCTCCTTACTCTGCTCTGGGCTCGGCGTCTCAGACCTGGTGCCGGCGGGGGCGGGAGGAGGGGTCGCCGCTGCCGCCACAGGAGCAGGCGGCGGGGGCGGCGGCGCGTGCCGCCTTCGCAGTGTCGATGGAGAATGGGCTGGAGAAACACCCTGCAAACATACAACACGTGTCTCAGTGTGCCGAACGAGTGCTGAGAAAGCAGACCAGAGCGATCGAGTTCAGCCGAAGGGACCTGAAGAACCACGCACACCCTCGACCGAGTGAAACGCCTTCAATCCTTGATGTCGGACTCAGCTCCCAAAGGAGCTGCAGCACTAAACACTGGAGATGCCGGGGATTGAACCCGGGGCCTTTCACATGCAAAGCGAACGCGCTACCACTGCGCTACATCCCCTTCTGCGACACCACCTGGTATCGGTGGCAGTCCAACTTTGACACCAGCTGATACAGCCACCACCACACGACCAACACCTTGTCATCAGCTGACTTAGAAGCCTTGTCATCAGCTGATGTGAACAGTTGACAGACATCGCAGTCGACTCGGCGAGAGTTCACGACATTGGCAGTCGCCCGCCGGTGACTCACCAGGCTGTGTGAAGGTGACGAACCCACACCCGGCGGACGCGGCGCCGGCCGCTTCTTCTTCCCGGAGGAGCAGAGTGAGGTCAGAGAGCCTGCTCGCTGCTCCCGCACCAGACCTGCAGCGGATAGACGGACAGATCTTACAGTGTCAGTGCCGCCGTAAAGCTGCAGCCAGCTGGTGTTCAGACTTCAGACACAGACATACACAGACAGACGGGCGGCACAGTCAACGCCGTCGCCCATGGTTACACTGCTGGGCAGTGACAGACAGAGAGACTGATGGTCAAGAAAGGCAGGACAGCCCCACTGGGCACTGCTGGGCAGTGACAGACAGAGAGACAGATGGTCAAGACAGGCAGGACAGGAGTCTCAAACTATCACAGGCCTTTCGCGAGGAATTAAGACATGGACGATTGGCACCTTCAACACAACATGTCGCTGGTTCAAATAGAAAGCAAATACGACACACCAGCAACTACTCAGCCAAAACAACATTGGCCATTGAAGGCTGGCAATTCCATTTCCCGAACAGGCTTCAAAACCACATCCCAACCGACTCCTATCATCCTTCATCCTAGCGGCGTCGACGCGACGAACGATTAGTTCCGCCCCCGCTCACCAGGCGGCTCCGGTGGTCGCGGCGGGGTGGCCGCCGCCCTCGCCGCCAGTATTCTCCGATCCAGGGTGGGCGGCGGCGGCCGCGGCGGCTTCTCGAACGGGTTGATCTCCCGCGAGGTGCTGTCGGAGGAGGACGAGCTGTGTTAGACCCTGCTGTGTGATCATTGACCAGTGAGACAAGACAGGGTGATGCCACAGTTCGGTGGTGTTGAACAAATGGGCGACAGCAGCATCATGGACACTGTACAGTGATGGTGATGATTGGGTTTTGGGCCGTCCGACAGCGGAGGTTACATGTCGCGCACAAACGAAACACGCACACATGCATGCGGAACATCTCATCACAGCAGCTGCAGTTACCGAAGTGACGTCTGCATGACCGAGTGGAGTACAACACATTGCGATCGTTACCAGTCGGCGGCTACGACAATCCACCGAGACACAACCATAACGGCTAGCCCCGAGCGCTACTCATTACCATGTCATAACGACGTCAGGACAGAGAGCAGAGTTCCCGTCATTACCATGTCATAACGACCTCAGGACAGAGAGCAGAGTTCCCGTCCCCCGATAGTCACCTACTCTACTCGTAAAGACTCCCCGTCCCACCGTCAGAACTTCACCTCTCAGTCACCTCGAACATCACCAGTCACCTCGAACATCACCAGTCACCTCGAACATCACCAGTCATCTAGAACATCACCAGTCACCTCGAACATCACCAGTCACCTCGAACCTCACCAGTCACCTCGAACCTCACCAGTCACCTCGAACCTCACCAGTCATCTCGAACCTCACCAGTCACCTCAAACATCACCAGTCACCTCGAACATCACCAGTCACCTCGAACATCACCAGTCACCTCGAACCTCACCAGTCACCTCGAACCTCACCAGTCACCTCGAACATCACCAGTCACATCGAACCTCACCAGTCACCTCGAATCTCACCAGTCACCTCGAACATCACCAGTCACCTCCCCTGGAAGACTCCCTCCTCACATTCAGAACTCGAACTGATCACGTCTTCTCACCTGGCCGACTTGGCTGGCGTGCTGCGCGTGCTGGACGCGGGCGTCACCTCTTCATCCTCCTCATCATCCGTATCTCCGAACGGATTCAGGGTCGCCGGCTTGGCTGGTTCGCTCGCCGCCCCCGCCCTCGCCGCCGGAGCCGGAGCCGGAGCCGGAGCCGGAGTGGCAGTCGGTTCCTCCCCCTCCTCATCCCCGAATGGATTGAGATCATCCGGATACACCTCTTCAGCCGGGGCTGGGTCGGAGGCAGGTTCAGGTTTCCCACCGGCAGGTGGCTCTGCGGTGGTGGGTTCAGCTTGCTCTTCGTCGACGTCGTCGTCGTCGTCGTCGTCGTCGTCGTCGTCGAAAGGATTGTACTCCTTCGGCGGGGCAGGTTTTGGAGGAGTCGGTTCTGTCACTGCGACAATGGGAATGTTCGTGTGCTCAGCGCCGTCCGAGCTGCCCACGCCGGCCACTGAGGAAGACTCTACACTGGGCGTCTTAGACGGCTCTTCGCTCGGAAGCTTCGGGTACACTGCACTCTCGGAAGACTTGGCACCGGTCGCTTCAGTGCCGCCTACATCGCCAGCCTCAGGAGCAGGCTCGTCGTCATCCGAGCCAAACGGATTCACGTCGTCCTTCTCCTTTTCATCTTCGTCATCATCACCGAATGGATTCGAGCTCTCCGCTTCTGGCGCCTCCTTCGCAGTCGAGTCCTGCTTCTCAGAACCACTGTCTGCCGTCTGTTCCTCACTCTCCACGCCAGCAGGCTGCTCTGGAGGCGTCTTACCTGATGCAGACTCCGCAGGCTGCTTGGAGGTTCTCCCAGATCGCCGCGGGGCAGGCCGAGGGCGCTCAGCAGCCTGAAACTGCTGCAGCCGCTGTTGGACCAGCGAGAGCCTGTGGCTGGCTGCGTTCTCCCCCGCTGCGGCGGCAGCGTCGGCGGCGGCGGTGGTGGAGGTGGAGGGAGGGGACCGGTTCGAGTCCGATCGCGGGGCAGGCGCCGGCGGCGTCGCAGACTCACTTGCCTCCCTCTCCGCCTCCACTGTCGAAGTCTCTGGTTTCTCTTCTGCCTCCGCAGAAGAAACCGCCGCCGAAATGTCCGCATCATTGGTGGTCTCATCCCGCGCCGACCGCTCACCACTCGTCACACCGTTCACCGCAGCACTCCCACCCCCCTCCCCTGCATCCCCGTGTCTGTCCCCGTTAATCGCCACACCCGTCTCGCGCGTGCCTCGCGTCTCTGCGCCGGCCGCCTCGGACCCCGACTCATCACTGTCGCTCTCCGAGTCACTGGTGCTCGAGTCAGCGCCGCCGCCGCCGCCGCCAGTGGCTCGCGCGGTATCGTCCGAGAGTTCGAGCTCGAGGACGGCGTCGGCGTCTTCGCTGAGCGTGTCCTCTGTGGGGCCGGCCAGCACAGCGCGCTCGTGCGCGAGCACTGCAGCAGTCTTCTCCACGCGACCGCCAATCTGCGGCGAGGGGAGCGAGGATGGCGTTACTGGTGAGATGTGACAACCGACAGGCGAGGGGTAGGGGCCAGCCAGACAGCAACACGGCAGAGTGGCAGGTACTAGTGGCAGTGGCAACACTGGAATCGGTCATACCTGGGCTGCAGACATTGTGTTCGAATCTGAGGCTCAGGTGAAAATGCAAGCCCTGAGGTTCGCCCCTCGCATGAACGAAGAGTGTTTAGTGAACTGGTTAAAATAACCTTTACCAGTGCACATTTTCACCTGCTGCAATGCAGCACACAATATCAGCACACACCAAAGGCGTCAGAGGCTGTCAGCTTTTTCCATACTCACCAGTCACCACAACCACTATCTGAACGGACAATGGGACGGGGTGGACATTGATGTCAGCGGTCAGCCCTTCAGCGGGCATCCTGGACCTCCTCCTCCTCCGCTGCTCCCCACGCCACTCACTTCTTCATCTGGGCAGACCTCGCAGCAGAACTGGCCGTCCTCAGTGATATAGTAATTGGCGGTAGAGAGCTGGCTGCTGCAGCGGGCGCACTTGAAGCACGTGCGGTGCACGAGCCGGCGCTCGATCAGCTGGCGCTCGGCCAGAAACACCGGCAGCTGGCACACCGAGCACGGCTCGCGCTGACGGACGGATGTGGCGACGTGCTGCGGCAAGAGCGGGAACTTGTGATGCGGGACGCGGCCGCTAGGCGGCACGGCGGACATACACAGGTAGTGGAACGAATCAAGGAGAATTGAGGTAAAGGTAGAAAGAAAACTGAATATGAAACAAAACAAAGATAACAAAGACAGATTGAGAAAAAAGCTTCAACAGAAAACAAAAGCAAAATAAATGAGTGAACTAACACAGCAGTGACTCAACGCAACATCAACTTATATTGAATAAATGAAGAGAAAATAAAGTTGAAACACAGAAAATAAGTCATAGTGGTGAGTCATAGAATGAGGTTCGGAGAACGAAAATTCAGAATAACGAGAAATGTAGAAACGGAACAATATTACACAGAATCAGATATAGCATGAAAGGAAATAAAACAGGAAAGACGCTAGAGAAAGAAAGAGATAGAGCACAAGGAGAAAGAACTGAAAGAAGAGGACAGAATGTGCAATAGTGTCGCGCTCCTGATCACGGGCTCCGCCCGACCGTCATGCCATCTATCTGCTGAGAGAGAAGTTCAAGTTAGTTTTGCCGCCGTTCGGTGGCGGTACTCTCACCTCTCAGCAGAGAATATCGTGACGGTATTGGCCAATGATGTCCAGGTTTTCCTAAGGAAGAAACGTGTTAGTTGCCCGTGGAAATGCCTCTGCTACGCATTCAAAGCGTGAAGAAAGCTGACCGACAGCTACGCTATAAAATTTGGACGGTGCAGGGAAATCCTTTACCATGTAGGGAAATCCTTTACCATACAGCTTACAACCAATAGGCCACACATACGCATGGGCCACCAATGCCGTGGGGAAACGTGACCGGCACCGAACGCACTAAAAAGTCATATTGAACCGCGCACTTTCGATGGGTTGAATTGAGCTATTTACAGATAATTTACATGTGTGACGACAACCATTCCCGTTTTTACACCGCATGCTTTCAACAGGCAACCAACACCTTTCTACAGTGTACAGTCGGAGAGCGAAATCAGTGTCTGCTGATGGATAAGAGGGTAGCATGCCGGAGCATCAGAAAACGTGACCGAACGCGGCCACGCACTCCTGCTGTGAAGACAGAATACCAGCGGTGAAATCGCGTCCATGCATGCGACGCGTAACCAATAGAGAAACCCGAGCAATCAGTCTAAGGTCAGAAGAAACAAAGTGCGTGACTCGACTACACCAGACCCGTGTGGGAAGAGTGCATAGCCAACCATACTGACTCCCAGTTCAGGCAAATGGCAGTGATGGGCACTTGCATGGAAGTGCAACAGGCAATCCAAATTCTCAGTTCCCTCACAAATTCCCAAAAAGCTCCAACCGACGAGACATCTCACGCCTGACCACCTCACCAGGCCGGTAGATTCCACTGATGACCCTAACAAGGCCCTGCTTTACCGCCAGCGGTGCCCACATCAGACACATCTTTCATCTCTCTCATCTCTCTCTACCATAGAGTCCGTCCACAATCAGCAAGAGTCCACCCACAGTCCGTGCCAGAGTCCAACCACAGTCCGTGCCAGAGTCCAACCACAGTCCGTGCCAGAGTCCAACCACAGTCCGTGCCAGAGTCCTGCCACAGTCCGTGCCAGAGTCCTGCCACAGTCCTGCCACAGTCCGTGTCAGAGTCCTGCCACAGTCCGTGCCAGAGTCCAACCACAGTCCGTGCCAGAGTCCAACCACAGTCCGTGTCAGAGTCCTGCCACAGTCCGTGTCAGAGTCCTGTCACAGTCCGTGTCAGAGTCCAACCACAGTCCGTGCCAGAGTCCAACCACAGTCCGTGCCAGAGTCCAACCACAGTCCGTGCCAGAGTCCAACCACAGTCCGTGCCAGAGTCCAACCACAGTCCGTGCCAGAGTCGCCACCACAGTCCGTACCAGAGTCCAACCACAGTCCGTGCCAGAGTCCTGCCTGCCACAGTCCGTGCCAGAGTCCAACCACAGTCCGTGCCAGAGTCCTGCCTGCCACAGTCCGTGCCAGAGTCCAACCACAGTCCGTGTCAGAGTCCTGCCACAGTCCGTACCAGAGTCCTGCCTGCCACAGTCCGTGCCAGAGTCCTGCCACAGTCCGTGTCAGAGTCCTGCCACAGTCCGTGCCAGAGTCCTGCCTGACACAGTCCGTGCCAGAGTCCTGCCTGCCACAGTCCGTGCCAGAGTCCAACCACAGTCCGTGCCAGAGTCCAACCACAGTCCGTGCCAGAGTCCAACCACAGTCCGTGTCAGAGTCCTGCCACAGTCCTGCCACAGTCCGTGTCAGAGTCCTGCCACAAACCGTGTCAGAGTCCAACCACAGTCCGTGCCAGAGTCCAACCACAGTCCGTGCCAGAGTCCAACCACAGTCCGTGCCAGAGTCCTGCCACAGTCCGTGTCAGTCCTGCCACAGTCCGTGCCAGAGTCCTGCCACAGTCCGTGTCAGAGTCCAACCACAGTCCGTGCCAGAGTCCAACCACAGTCCGTGCCAGAGTCCAACCACAGTCCGTGCCAGAGTCCAACCACAGTCCGTGCCAGAGTCCTGCCACAGTCCGTGCCAGAGTCCTGCCACAGTCCGTGCCAGAGTCCTGCCACAGTCCACCGACGACTGCACCGGAGAGTCTAGACAGGCTCCGCACCGGAGTCCGCTCCCAAGAGTCCAGCCACCCCTGGCCACCACACCAGCCGAAGGGATTTCACGCCTCCTCGGGTGCGACCCCGCTCTGGGCAGGGAAAAACTCGACTGAACCCTCGCCGGCTGGACCGGCCGACTCGCCGGGAGGCCGGCGCGGGGTTTTTGCGCGGGGCTGGGGCTGTGAACGGCCGGCGAGGGCCTGAACAGGTCACGCGATCCACGACCAACCTCAGCGGCGCGGCGGTCTGGAGTCGGTCGGCCGCGGCGCGCCGGTGCGCTGCCCGGGCTGGAGTCCGCTGGACAACAGAGCTCCGGCCGGGAGACCGATCAGACACGTGCTGGCAGAGTGTTGGCAGTTATACGTAGTTCCTTGCAATGGAACTCAAGTAGAGGATTTGCCAAGTTAAGACAACTATGACTTCGATTTAGTCCTGCAGACCACGTACAGAGTTCAGTCCGGCCCAGGCCGGGTCAGTATGTCCCGTCCAGTATGTCCAATACTGACCGGGCAGAGCGACCAACGCGCCCTCCCTAGTGGATCACGTGTCAGTCGACCAGGTATATCAGACAGCCAGGACCATCATCAGCCGACTCCACCCCCCACAGCTAGTCACTGCCGGTGACCAGCTATATCAGACAGCCAGGACAACCATCAGCCGACTCCACCCCCCACAGCCAGTCACTGCCGGTGATGGAACATCGTCAAAGCTGACGGAATCACCGCATCCAAACGTGTTCTGTGTGTTGGCTGTCAAGAACCCTCTCCGTCGAAGACGGGACCAATGACAACACACCCGTTCAACGGCCGGACCAATTCTGTGACCGGTAACATCTCGAGATTCCCGAGCCGAGAGAGGCAGATAGAGTATCGGAGAGGCAGAGAGAGAGAGCATCGACCACGGCAGTGCAAGAGGTCAATTGGGCGCACCACAGTCCGCAGAGGTCACGGGGCGCACCACAGTCCGCAGAGGTCACGGGGCGCACCACAGTCCGCAGAGGTCACGGGGCGCACCACAATCCGCAGAGGTCACGAGGCGCACCACAATCCGCAGAGGTCACGAGGCGCACCACAGTCCGCAGAGTTCACGGGGCGCACCACAGTCCGCCTATCATTACCTCCAGCACGTGCTTCGCCGCTCGTAACGCCGGCTCTCACGTTGGTTGTGTCATACTGGTCTGACGTCATACCGGTCTGCCGTCATATCATTGCGTCATACCGGCCTAGCAGTGGGCGGTAGTCACCTTCAGCACAGGAAACTGCTTGCGCTCAGCGGGCGGAGACACGCCTTCACACGGTGAGAGACGAGGGTTGTGTGCCACGTGGTGAACGGATGTGGTATGAAAAATGACCAGACCGTTTCCGACGTCGAGACAGTTTAGCGCGACCACGGCTGCCAATATTTGGAAATATTTTCTTGGTACGAGACCCAAGAG
This sequence comes from Chirona hameri, assembly GCA_036785665.1. Lineage (NCBI taxonomy): Eukaryota > Metazoa > Arthropoda > Thecostraca > Balanomorpha > Balanidae > Chirona > Chirona hameri. Next base: position 32,030 of record JAXIVJ010009847.1, read on the forward strand.
AAATAAAAAAGTTGGATACACGACCCTTTATTTTAACACATACATTGGAGTGAATAGTTCCCAATGGAGCGGCGCGGGCGGCTCAGACCAACTTTCTACAGCCTAGGCTTCTTCACACCGCTGGGCTTCACACCGCCGGGGGCTTCTCTGACCGTGTACCGTTTCTCCATATCATGATGCTGTGTCTGGCGCCACCCTTCCAGTCACGCCACGCTCTCAATCTGTCAGTCGATCGTCAGGTTCCTGAACCCGCGCCGGGCCGCGTTTTACCCGACGGCGGGCTGTCATCGTCACAGCGTGGTAGGCGGTCGGCCGTCTGGACAGCAGCCAGCAGGAGGTCCTGTCGTCATCACAACTGGAGGACCACACCCGACACGCGCTACATCAGGCTGAAATGTTGTCCTGATCAGTGGTCAACGTAAACAGGCCGTCCGCCTGGCGTGCTTGGAAATAACAACGGAGTTAAGGAGGAGGCTAGTACTCATGGAGACATAAGTCAGTCAAAAATATAGATATTACTTCTTCTTCTTTTCTTGGGGGGGGGGGGGGGATGGGGGCATCGTCCATACTTGGTTCTCCAATATATCTTCCGGTTTTTTAATATGTTTGAAAAGTTTGATTAATTGGAAATTGATGGATTTTTTTATTCTCTCGACCAAAGCGGGCACGTGCGGGCCTTCAAGGGGGGGGGGGGGGGGGCAATTGCCCCCCCCCCCTGGGTACGCCTATCTTACTCGATGACCCTGCGGCGTACATTGGTGGTGAACTACCTCTACACCTGAACTACCTATCGAGTATCGACCTACCTTGCCTACTCCGTCCTCACTTAATAAGACACTCCGGCGTGCACCGGTGGTGACCTACCTCTCTACTGCGACCTGCCTCGGCAGTGGCAGAATACGTGAGAATTACCTCCAAAGTGATCTCCTCTGGCTGGGGCAGACACGGGGGTCGACGCCGACGCGGTGGAGCTCTGGGTACCTCCTCTGAAGTCGCCATTCTAGACACTGACACTTAACACTGACACCGGTACCGATACTGTCGCTGACACTTACACCCGTACCGATAGCGACACTGACACTGACACCGACACTGAAGCCTTGCAAAGTCGACCAGTAACCTCACAGCCGCCACCACAGGCAGTCAACGAGTCCACCGGTCTTGTCCAATTAATCTTCGCTGTCGCTATTTTCGCTCAATATTCTTCCTTCTTATCTCGATTTGCTTGCTATCCAACTCGAAACTTCCTGCAATGACACTTTCTTCTCTCCTCTCCCACCTGCTTCTTCTCTCCAATCTCCCACGCCTGCTTCCAACCTCGAACTGACACCGGTGCTGCGTTCAGTGTTGGACTAACAGCTGGCCACCTTCCGATGATTTCACGATGATTTCAGCAGGCTGGACCACCACCGACTGCCGTGGTGAAGGCAGCAGTGACACCCCCGCTGCGTCCGGGGCTCCTATTCCCGACCTGGCAGGCAGCGCCCCCGGGGCGCGAGTTTGGCACCCTGCCGGCCGCGCCGCCGTCCAGCGATCGGGACGAGACACAGTGCCAGAAAGATGACACTGTGTCAACACGGAATCCGGCACAGGTGCCGACACGGCGGGCGGGGCGGGGCTGGGTAGGCGGTGACGTATCCGAGTGAATCTGAACCGCATTGCCCTCGCCGTCGATGGGCAACCTAGTTAACCCAAGTTCCTCGACAGAAAACTTGCGTGCAGCCTCATTCAGAACCTTCGTACGATGATTCCAAAAGCGTGAAGACAGATTCCTCAGCATGCACTACGGAAACAGTGGCAACTCGAAGCCACAACCACCAGCCACACATGCCCGGCCTCTGTGCGCCAGGCTACCAATGTCCAACACATCCTGCCTGCAGGCCAGGCAGGTCCATATCAAACGCCGGACATCCAAGCCCAGACCGCGCGCTCCATTTCCCTAGCCACTCGGGCGTCGCTGGCTCGTATGTCTCGGCTGCCACGTGCCGGCCAGCGACCTCGGCCAACACGTGTCTGTTGGCACGTGCCAGCCGAGACACGTGTTGCCACGTGTTGCCACGTGTTGCCACGTGCTGCCACGTGGTGGCGCGAGCTGCCACGTGCTGCCACGTGGTAACAGAAGTGAGACGTGGTGCACGGGACACCACCAGTAGCGGAGGCCCGTGGTTATGAAGCCATTTTCTCTGCCAATCCAGCGGACATAAACCAACCACCGACAGGAACTAACAGAAACTGAGCGCGATACTAACCAACCGGTGGACCTGTGACGTCGACAAATGACGTCATTACCACCATGAACGCCACCAAATGACGTCATCATTTAGCAAATGACGTCATCACCGGAGTTAAGTCTTGCATGCAGTTCTGGGTTGGGTAGCACGGGACGCACTAAGCGAGACTTCTTACCAAAATATAATATACATGACCTACAACCAAGTAAGCTCCTGAAGCTCCGCTCGCCACCACGCATCACCGCGCTGCAACCATCATTGATTACAACTGCAACCATCATTAATTACAACTGCAACCATAGTTAACCGTATACCCCGGACACACGGTGTCGGTAGTTTACTATGTACTGGCAGCGTTATCCTCAGTTAACCAGCCTGTTGTGACCGATCCGTGACGTGACGTGACGTTCGTGACGTGACGTGACGTCACCACGACAGGACCCCGGGTCCTCACACGGTATCTGTTAATCAGAGGATCGGACTAGGGGAACTGCGTGTGTCTGTCACCGAGCCACGGGTCGAAAGACGACGAAAACTTGACACACAAATACGGAGACTGCACTTCAAGCTATGCAAATAACACAACAGTTGCTCTATGGAAAGAAGCCATAGGATTCATGATGCTCAGAAGCTTTCACTAGACAGACACCTTCTGGGTGTCTTTTCTATAGCATGAATTCAAAAGCTTCCGCAATCGCGTACCAAGTTTTCGTCAATACCTTTTCTCTCTGCCGTGGTCCAGAGGCCATACCGCAGGTTACAGAGGTCTGCCAGAGATCACGAGAGGCCACCCAGAGGTCACAAGAGGTAACCCAGAGGTCACCCAGAGGTTACAGATGTCTCTACTCCACCGCCACCGGTCAATGCAAGTGTGTGAGAGAAGGGGGGGGGGGGGGGTGAAGGGGCGTCCATGAAAACCTCGGTCAGTTAGTGCGGCGTACACAGCACTCGCCTTATTCTGGGCACGGTACAGACAGTGGCATGCATTTAAGAGCGGCGGCGGCGACCAAGCGGCCAAGCTAAAGCCATGCAGCGTGGGGTGGGGGTTAGTATTGGTGAGAGGGCGAGTTGCTGTGGCTTTTCGTGCCAGCAACGAGGCAGCCAGGTGCATGCAGCGAAATTACATCTCATTTCGCACGACATTCGCTTTTAAAAGGACGTTTCCAAGCTATACCTCTCATGGGTAACGTGAAATATTTAAACTGAATATACAAAATATAAATTCAAAACTCACTTTTATGTACAATTAAAGCAAACTTTCAGATGCGAACAGAATAAGACGAAAAGCATCAGCCGTCATTTCTCTAAATCAAACTGGCTGCAGATCTGTCAGCTGTAAATACAAAAGCTGTGTACTATCCCAGCAGGGTGCCAAGCGGTGCCAAGCGGTGCCAATAGCGTGCCAATAGCGTGCCAATAGCGTGCCAATAGCGTGCCCTGCCATAGCGCGGCCGGCCGCCTGTCCTCGGCGTGTGTGACGGGCCGGCCTACCTTCTCGGCGGAGGGAGAGGTCGGCTCCGGCGACGGCTGGGGCTCGGAGTCCTTCTTTGCGGTCCGAGGCACTCCTGCAACAAAGGGGGACAGGAGGGTCATGGTGGGACTTTTAACAGAGAGTTAATGGATAGACCATCAACAGACTAGGTTTCACTGCAGGAAACATCAATAGATGGGTCACTGGAGGGATCATTAACAAAGGGACCTTAATACCTGGATCCTTAAGGCCTGGATCTGCAGGGAATATAATAATACCTGGATCCTTAAGGCCTGGATCTGCAGGGAATATTGACGGACGAATCACTGCATGCACCGTCAACAACGCGAACATGTTGCAGGGACGTAGGAACGTCACCGAAAAGTGGGTGTGTGGAGGGGGGCAGTTAAATTTTTATCTCGTCTTGAGATAAACCCAATCCCCTATTTAATATTTTGTTTTGCAGATTTGGGCTTCTCTCGTCTTGGCGAACCTTTAACCATCAACACATTTTCCTACCAAGCAAAAGTACAGATTTTAGCAACAAATTGGCCTCAAAAGTGAGGGGCCATGGCCCCCTGTTCCTACGCTTATGTCGAGTCGTTAGGGCCCTATCCCTTTGTGCTGCATATAACGACTCCGTCCCGTGTCTCGAAGGGACCCCGGTAACAATGTGACAGTGAAGCAACGTCTCGAGCCTCTGCCAAGACCAGCTGCCAAACTATACGACGAACGGCAAAACTGCCTCACCGTGACAACCTCCCAGAAGAACGTCAAAGACGCAGACAAGCACACAGAAACGCGGTACACACCGAGCTATCCGCTCAACGATGGCCACGCTGAAGCCCCCAAAACACACCTTATATTTCACAGGCGGGGACACCAACTGCGGACACAAACTAGGACGACCATCCGAGTAATCAGAGTAATCAAAGTAATCGGAGATAGTTCACGTTCCAAGACAAGAGCAGCTGTACACAGGGACTCAATGCAGTTATGACCTCCATAGAGACAGCCGACCCGGGCCAGAATACACCCACTCCACATTACGCAGACTTTCCGCCTACTGAATACACCTCGACAACCGCAAGTCGGTCACACGCACCATCGCACGGCCGCAAGCATAGCAAACGCACTCGACACACAACTACAGCCCGGGTGGAGCTCTCCCAACTACAGCCCCGGTGGAGCTTTCCCAGACACATCGACTCATTGTGAACACAACCTTTACTGACATACTTCCGAGGCACAGACATAACGACACGAATACACCGGGTTATGTAGCACGTGACCAGCTTCGACAGGTCGGCACCGAGTTATGTAGCACGTGACCAGCTTCGATAGATCGGCACCGAGTTATGTAGCACGTGACCAGCTTCGACAGGTCGGCACCGAGTTATGTAGCACGTGACCAGCTTCGATAGGTCGGCACCGAGTTATGTAGCACGTGACCAGCTTCGACAGGTCGGCACCGAGTTATGTAGCACGTGACCAGTTTCGACAGGTCGGCACCGAGTTATGTAGCACGTGACCAGCTTCGACAGGTCGGCACCGAGTTATGTAGCACGTGACCAGCTTCGACAGGTCGGCACCGGGTTATGTAGCACGTGACCAGCTTCGACAGGTCGGCACCGAGTTATGTAGCACGTGACCAGCTTCGACAGGTCGGCACCGGGTTATGTAGCACGTGACCAGCTTCGACAGGTCGGCACCGAGTTATGTAGCACGTGACCAGCTTCGACAGGTCGGCACCGAGTTATGTAGCACGTGACCAGCTTCGACAGGTCGGCACCGAGTTATGTAGCACGTGACCAGCTTCGATAGGTCGGCACCGAGTTATGTAGCACGTGACCAGCTTCGACAGGTCGGCACCGAGTTATGTAGCACGTGACCAGCTTCGACAGGTCGGCACCGGGTTATGTAGCACGTGACCAGCTTCGACAGGTCGGCACCGGGTTATGTAGCACGTGACCAGCTTCGACAGGTCGGCACCGGGTTATGTAGCACGTGACCAGCTTCGACAGGTCGGCACCGAGTTATGTAGCACGTGACCAGCTTCGACAGGTCGGCACCGGGTTATGTAGCACGTGACCAGCTTCGACAGGTCGGCACCGGGTTATGTAGCACGTGACCAGCTTCGACAGGTCGGCACCGGGTTATGTAGCACGTGACCAGCTTCGACAGGTCGGCGTTACCACTCGTGATTGACGTGGATGTTTCCCGAGTTTGGACATCACTCACTGACGCCGTGTGGTGTCCGGTTTGGACGACACTGATTGACGTAGTATGTGTGTCTGATTAAGACACTATCCCGCTGGTTGAATGCGTGTGTGTCGAGTTTAGACATGGTTGATGTCGTATTATGTATGTCGGGTTTCGACTCTGGCAATTGACGTTGAATGTGTGTCAGGCTTGGACGCGGAGAGTGTGCGTGTGACGCCTCCACCGCGGTTCCATTGTTTCCCAGGCCAGTAGCGCGTGTGAACAGGTGGTCAGGCGGACAAACAACGGGGCGGGGCGACCGCACCGCCGGGACAGAGCCGGGGCCGAGCCGGGCCGGGGGCGAGAGGCATAGGTGAAAACAAAAGACGGAAACTCGCGACACAATAGACTTTGAGTTATGTTACGAAAAACAGCAGACATTAAGGATCTGAAGGTTCCACGAGTCTCAAGAAGCTCATGAGGTCATTTGTCATTAAGGTAAGCTATCAGATCTGCGCCTCTCACAAGTTTCCGGTAGATACACATCTGAGGGGTGCTATCTGTACACATTATTGAAAAGTCTCCGTAATTGCATAGTACATGTTGGTCGCTCCAACTCTGTTAAGACCTGGAACGAAACACCGAGCAGGGACCGCGAACGGACCGCGGTGTTGGTCGCTCCAGCTCTGTTAAGACCTGGAACGAAACACTGAGCAGGACCGCGAACGGACCGCGGTGTTCACCCAGAGCCGTCTAGCACCCGGGACCTCCTACTGCTCGTTCTGAGTTTGACTGATATTCATGCCCGATACATACGTCAGAGATCTGGACACAACACACAGCAGCTACTGCCACTGACCCGGGTCAAGGATCGGTCAGACAGGTCACAAAGTCACACGGGTCGGACAGATCAGGCGCACCAGCCCCGCACACCACGCCAGCCACGTCAACACCACGCCAGCCCGCGCGCCGAGCGCCCCCGGCACCTGGCGCTTTCTCCCGGCGGGGAGTGGCCAATAATTATACCCGCGTGCTAATATCCATGTCGGCCTATCGCCGATCGCTTTCTCCTGCGCGGGCGAGCGGCTCTGTACCAAAGCACGGTTATCTGACGGAGGTTAACGTCCGGGGTACTTCACGCCCTGCCTCGGTCACGACGCGACGGTGGAGACTGGACTCACTGGAGACGTGTTGTTTGGAGTTGTCTGAGGCTATGTGTGCATGCAGTGTGGTGCAAGCAACGAACGAGTTTTCTTCCAGCCATACGACACAACCAGACATGTAGTACCTGAAGACACATTGCCAATCATTTGACCCACCGGCACTATCACCTATGACCACTCAACGCACTCCGCAGGAGTGTAGGAACCTATTCAGTGTGTGTGTATTGTGTGTGTGTGTGTGTGTGTGTGTGTGTGTGTGTGTGTGTGTGTGTGTGTGTGTGTGTGTGTGTGTGTGTGTGTGTGTGTGTGTGTGTGTGTCTGTGTCTGTGTCTGTGTCTGTGTCTGTGTCTGTGTCTGTGTCTGTGTCTGTGTCTGTGTCTGTGTCTGTGTCTGTGTCTGTGTCTGTGTCTGTGTCTGTGTTTGTGTCTGTGTCTGTGTCTGTGTCTGTGTCTGTGTCTGTGTCTGTGTCTGTGTCTGTGTCTGTGTCTGTGTCTGTCTGTGTGTGTGTGTGTGTGTGTGTGTGTGTGTGTGTGTGTGTGTGTGTGTGTGTGTGTGTGTGTGTGTGTGTGTGTGTGTGTGTGTGTGTGTTTGGGGGGGGGGGGGGGGGGGGGGTCAGCCCCCCCCCAACTTGGACGAGGAACCGAGGAAGTGGTTCAAATCCGGGGAGAAATCTGTATTTTGTGGATTTTGATGGTACTTTAGAGCGATTTTCCCAGCCCAGCCCCCCCCCCCCCCCCCACCAACTTTTCTGGAGCAGCTACGCCCCTGATACTCCGGCCAAAACCTCTCAACAGAGCATCTTCCAACGACCACCGACAAACGCACACCACGTCTGTACATTTCGTCCCCCGACCCCTACCCCTGACCAGGGTCCTAGCATTGCTTTGGAGCTGGGGTGCGGAGAGGAAAATTCTGGCTAAAAATAGACAAAGTGTGGAAAATTCAACCAAATAACATATGTACTCTGCTTTATCAATTCCAATTACCAGCTCACCAGAATTAGTTATTAGGTACTTATGCCAATTTTTACCTGTCTTTCCCTACACAGACTGTCCCCATCATTACATCCATAAATCAGTATCCGAGTTCCAATTATCCAATACATTTTAAAATAAGGAGTGGAAAATTCCTAGTAAAACTTGGGAAAGAGGGCGGAAAAACAGTATCCATAGGGTGTCGTTTTCCACCCAAATTTACCAATGCTAGGACACCGCGGGGCCCATCCTGTTCTGCCCCACACCTGCCCTTCTGGCCGACGAAGGGTTGGACGAAAGTCCTTGACAAGTGCGTGGGATCCCGTCCAGTCCACCGTCAACACCAGGTCCTACCCCACCCACAGCACTACGTACCCTGCTGGCCGACGAAGGCCTGGTAGAACTGCGACACGTAGGTGAGGATGGAGAGCCGGTCGGGCACCTCGTAGTCCACCATGTCCTGAGGGTCCAGCAGAGCCGGGACGCTCAGCGAGGTCTCTGCAGTCTCGAACGCCAGCGCGTTGTTCTTGTAGACGTCCTCCGGTCGCAGGGAGTCGAAGTCACTGCAGAGAGACAGAGAGGGGTTCGGTGTTACATTTGGTGACAGCGGGCGTGGCGAAATCATTACATAGACACAGTATAGGCAGAGATAGGTAGAGACAGAAATATACTTTGGATGGCAGTTTCGGTGGCAGTATCGCAGCCAGTGAGATCCCTCCGCCAACGGGTAGGAAGATGATGTCACTTGTCAGTGTTGTTCCCTCACGTAGTGACTAGTGAACATCAATATAAAACCAGAACCAGATAAAATACTACAGCGCCAGACCTGATGACGGGGTTTCGATTGATTGAATGATCGGAGACAGGTAAAATCGTACGAGATGTCACATTGTCACAACAAATCACTTTTATTTCCGCGAGTACCCACACGTAGACCCTGTGATGAAAACACAAATGCATCAATTTACCTTCAACTTTGAGGAAACGTGTGTAATCAAGTATAACATACAGGAAACTAATTCTTGACGAGACAGAAAACTGAATATAGCTTCGGGGAAGCAGCGTTGTGCTAAGCACAACAATGATCATGTCGCATTCACGTAAACAGAGAACAACACACGCAACACGGAACATTTGTAACGACTTCATAGCCTTGCAAATGTTTAGCACAGAAGTTCGAAAGCAGTGGACTGCGTGGGTTGTATCCAAGTACAAGGGAAATGTCTCTCTGACTGCGTGGGTTGTATCCAAGTACAAGGGAAATGTCTCTCTGACAGCGTGGGTTGTATCCAAGTACAAGGGAAATGTCTCTCTGACAGCGTGGGTTGTATCCAAGTACAAGGGAAATGTCTCTGACAGCGTGGGTTGTATCCAAATACAAGGGAAATGTCTCTCCCGACAGCGTGGGTTGTATCCAAGTACAAGGGAAATGTCTCTCCCGACAGCGCGGGTTGTATCCAAATACAAGGGAAATGTCTCTCTGACAGCGTGGGTTGTATCCAAATACAAGGGAAATGTCTCTCCCGACAGCGTGGGTTGTATCCAAGTACAAGGGAAATGTCTCTCCCGACAGCGCGGGTTGTATCCAAATACAAGGGAAATGTCTCTCTGACAGCGTGGGTTGTATCCAAATACAAGGGAAATGTCTCTCCCGACAGCGTGGGTTGTATCCAAGTACAAGGGAAATGTCTCTCCCGACAGCGCGGGTTGTATCCAAATACAAGGGAAATGTCTCTCTGACAGCGTGGGTTGTATCCAAATACAAGGGAAATGTCTCTCCCGACAGCGTGGGTTGTATCCAAGTACAAGAGAAATGTCTCGCTGACAGCGTGGGTTATATTCAATTACAAGGGAAAAGTCCCCTCTCCCGACAGCGTGGGTTGTATCCAAGTACAAGGGAAATGTCTCTCCCGACAGCGTGGGTTGTATCCAAGTACAAGGAAATGTCTCTCCCGACAGCGTGGGTTGTACCCAAGTACAAGGGAAAAGTCCCCTCTCCCGACAGCGTGGGTTGTATCCAAGTACAAGGGAAATGTCTCTCTGACAGCGTGGGTTGTATCCAAATACAAGGGAAATGTCTCTCTGACAGCGTGGGTTGTATCCAAGTACAAGGGAAATGTCTCTCCCGACAGCGTGGGTTGTATCCAAATACAAGGGAAATGTCTCTCTGACAGCGTGGGTTGTATCCAAGTACAAGGGAAATGTCTCTCCCGACAGCGTGGGTTGTATCCAAATACAAGGGAAATGTCTCTCTGACAGCGTGGGTTGTATCCAAGTACATGGGCAATGTCTCTGACAGCGTGGGTTGTATCCCAGTACAAGGGAAATGTCTCTCCCGACAGCGTGGGTTGTATCCAAGTTCTCCCGACAGCGTGGGTTGTATCCAAGTACAAGGGAAATGTCTCTCTGACAGCGTGGGTTGTATCCAAGTACAAGGGAAATGTCTCTCTGACAGCGTGGGTTGTATCCAAGTACAAGGGAAATGTCTCTCTGACAGCGTGGGTTGTATCCAAGTACAAGGGAAATGTCTCTCCCGACAGCGCGGGTTGTATCCCAGTACAAGGGAAATGTCTCTCCCGACAGCGTGGGTTGTATCCAAATACAAGGGAAATGTCTCTCTGACAGCGTGGGTTGTATCCAAGTACAAGGGAAATGTCTCTCCCGACAGCGTGGGTTGTATCCAAATACAAGGGAAATGTCTCTCTGACAGCGTGGGTTGTATCCAAGTACAAGGGAAATGTCTCTCCCGACAGCGTGGGTTGTATCCAAGTTCTCCCGACAGCGTGGGTTGTATCCAAGTACAAGGGAAATGTCTCTCTGACAGCGTGGGTTGTATCCAAGTACAAGGGACATGTCTCTCTGACAGCGTGGGTTGTATCCAAGTACAAGGGAAATGTCTCTGACAGCGTGGGTTGTATCCAAATACAAGGGAAATGTCTCTCCCGACAGCGTGGGTTGTATCCAAGTACAAGGGAAAAGTCCCCTCTCCCGACAGCGTGGGTTGTATCCAAGTACAAGGGAAATATCTCTCCCGACAGCGTGGGTTGTATCCAAATACAAGGGAAATGTCTCTCTGACAGCGTGGGTTGTATCCAAGTACAAGGGAAATGTCTCTCTGACAGCGTGGGTTGTATCCAAGTACAAGGGAAATGTCTCTCCCCGGGCTTGTCGAGCATTGACACCAGAGTTTGGAAAACAGCGCACAGCGTGCAGTTGTCAAGTCTGGAAATTGCATTGTGTCTGCACAAACATAACATCTGCAGCTCCAGATTTCCTCTGAAGCTGCAGAAAGAGAAAAATCCACCTCCAAACGAAATCCTAGCCGGCAATGGAGGTCAAACCTGCAAAGTTTCGCCAACACGCACATAGCCGCCCACACCACACCATAGAGCTATTGTTTTTCTGATCGGCAGGCTAAAAGACATGCTCAATCATAACTTCACATAATGACACCAAGTCACATACAGACGCATCGTATCACGTCGCATCGTATCACGTCACGTCACGTCGCATCGTATCACGTCACGTCACGTCGCATCGTATCACGTCGCAAAACACAGCACTGTCATATTCCGTCACGCCTCGTCAAATCAAGTCACGCTCCTAAGCGTCACACTATGTACCACAATGCCCCTCCCTTGACGTCGGCTAACGCCACACAGGGCTGGCAAAGCTCTCACAGAGCTGGTAAAGCTCTCACAGGGCTGGTAAAGCTCTCACAGGGCTGGTGAAGCTCTCACTTCCCTTGACGTCGGCTAACGCCACACAGGGCTAGCAAAGCTCCCTTGACGTCGGCTAACGCCGCACAGAGCTGGCAAAGCTCTCACCTCCCTTGACGTCGGCTAACGCCACACAGGGCTGGCAAAGCTCCCTTGACGTCGGCTAACGCCACACAGGGCTGGTAAAGCTCCCACAGGGCTGGTAAAGCTCTCACCTCCCTTGACGTCGGCTAACGCCACACAGGGCTGGTAAAGCTCTCACAGGGCTGATAAAGCTCTCACAGGGCTGGTAAAGCTCTCACAGGGCTGGTAAAGCTCTCACAGGGCTGGTAAAGCTCTCCCCCTCCCTTGACGTCGGCTAACGCCACACAGGGCTGGCAAAGCTCTCACAGAGCTGGCAAAGCTCTCCCTCCCTTGACGTCGGCTAACGCCACACAGGGCTGGCAAAGCTCTCACAGGGCTGGTAAAGCTCTCCCCCTCCCTTGACGTCGGCTAACGCCACACAGGGCTGGCAAAGCTCCCTTGACGTCGGCTAACGCCACACAGGGCTGGTAAAGCTCTCACAGGGCTGTCAAAGCTCTCACCTCCCTTGACGTCGGCTAACGCCACACAGGGCTGGCAAAGCTCTCATAGGGCTGGTAAAGCTCTCACAGGGCTGGCAAAGCTCTCCCCTCCCGTGACGTCGGCTAACGCCACACAGGGCTGGTACAGCTCTCATAGGACTGGCAAAGCTCTCACAGGGCTGGCAAAGCTCTCACAGGGCTGGCAAAGCTCTCACAGGGCTGGCAAAGCTCTCCCCTCCCTTGACGTCGGCTAACGCCACACAGGGCTGGTAAAGCTCTCATAGGGCTGGCAAAGCTCTCACAGGGCTGGCAAAGCTCTCCCCTCCCTTGACGTCGGCTAACGCCACACAGGGCTGGCAAAACTCTCACAGGGCTGGTAAAGCTCTCACAGGGCTGGTAAAGCTCTCACAGGGCTGGCAAAGCTCTCACAGGGCTGGCAAAGCTCTCACAGGGCTGGCAAAGCTCTCACAGCAGATCGTAAGTGCCTCAGCATCCATCATCATTAACTGTTGAGTGGGTTCGGCTCCGACTGGCCTCTGTCTCCTCTTAGCCGACGGAGACACACGAGGTTCTCATTGCTTATTTACAAAACCGCCGGGGGAAGCCCCAATTGAGGGCGAAATATGGCACCCAGGGCACACCCAGAGGTGACAGGGAAGAGAAGTGGGTGGGTGGGTGGGTGGGTGGGTGGGTGGGGTGGCGGCTGCTGCTGCTGCTGCTGCTGCTGCTGCTGCTGCTGCTGCTGCTGCTGCTGCTGCTGCTGCTGCTGCTGCTGCTGCTGCTGCTGCTGCTGCTGCTGCTGCTGCTGCTGCTGCTGCTGCTGATGGTGATGGATGATTTGTTCTTCAGAGCAACAAGAGGGAGGGGAAGGGGCGGGAAAGACAGAAGAGAACGAGAGGGAGGGGACGCAAAAGTGAGAACAGGAAATGGAGAGAGTGGAGACTGGAGAGGAAATGACAGGAGGGGAGAGAGGCGGGTGACACCTGGATGGACACAGCTCAGTGCGTAATATGGGGATTACTCGGACCCTCCCATCGCACACCTGCCTCGCAGACAGACATACAGCCAGACGAGCGCAGGTGCTCCAGTCCCATTGGCAGCCAGTGCCGCCCCCTCGTATCGCCTGAGATCACACATCCGCCGCCCCTGCCGCCGCCACCGCCGCCGCCGCCGCCCAATAGGCGGTCACCGCTCCGCGCCTAACGGTTCCACTAATGACGCTCATTGCACACGCGACACTAATGGCGCACACCGCATTACGGCCGTGACAGGCCGCCGTACAGCGGTGCGGTGCATTACGACAATTACGTGGAGCAGCAGCGGGTACGACAGCGCGCAGGGCAGGTCGGGGTTGGGATGGCGACTACAGATACGATGCTGTTCACTGTAAGGTCGGGGTTCGTCGGGGTTGGTCGGGGTAAGGCGGCAGGTCGGGGTTGGGAAAGTAGACACATTATACGTTGTTGCGTTGTTCACTGTAAATAACAGAGATACGTGGTGGGTCGGTAAAAGGTTGACAAAGCCCGGCCAACTATACAGCACGATACATAGCGCAGTACTGTTCAGTCGGCCGTACTGTATAAAGCCCGGCCAACTATACGGCACGATAGCACGTAAAGCCCGGCCAACTATACAGCATGATACATAGCGCAGTGCTGTTCAGTCGGCCGTACTGTGTAAAGCCCGGCCAACTATACAGCACGATACATAGCGCAGTGCTGTTCAGTCGGCCGTACTGTGTAAAGCCCGGCCAACTATACAGCACGATACATAGCGCAGTGCTGTTCAGCCGGCCGTACTGTGTAAAGCCCGGCCAACTATACAGCACGATACATAGCGCAGTGCTGTTCAGTCGGCCGTACTGAGTAAAGCCCGGCCAACTATACAGCGCGATACATAGCGCAGTGCTGTTTAGTCGGCCGTACTGTGTAAAGCCCGGCCAACTATACAGCACGGTACATAGCGCAGTGCTGTTCAGTCGGCCGTACTGTGTAAAGCCCGGCCAACTATACAGCACGATACATAGCGCAGTGCTGTTCAGTCGGCCGTACTGAGTAAAGCCCGGCCAACTATACAGCGCGATACATAGCGCAGTGCTGTTTAGTCGGCCGTACTGTGTAAAGCCCGGCCAACTATACAGCACGATACATAGTGCAATGCTGTTCAGCCGGCCGTACTGTGTAAAGCCCGGCCAACTATACAGCACGATACATAGCGCAGTGCTGTTTAGTCGGCCGTACTGTATAAAGCCCGGCCAACTATACAGCACGATAGCACGTAAAGCCCGGCCAACTATACAGCACGATACATAGCGCAGTGCTGTTCAGTCGGCCGTACTGAGTAAAGCCCGGCCAACTATACAGCACGATACATAGCGCAGTGCTGTTCAGTCGGCCGTACTGAGTAAAGCCCGGCCAACTATACAGCGCGATACATAGTGCAGTGCTGTTCAGTCGGCCGTACTGAGTAAAGCCCGGCCAACTATACAGCGCGATACATAGCGCAGTGCTGTTTAGTCGGCCGTACTGTGTAAAGCCCGGCCAACTATACAGCACGGTACATAGCGCAGTGCTGTTCAGTCGGCCGTACTGAGTAAAGCCCGGCCAACTATACAGCGCGATACATAGCGCAGTGCTGTTTAGTCGGCCGTACTGTGTAAAGCCCGGCCAACTATACAGCGCGATACATAGTGCAGTGCTGTTCAGTCGGCCGTACTGAGTAAAGCCCGGCCAACTATACAGCGCGATACATAGCGCAGTGCTGTTTAGTCGGCCGTACTGTGTAAAGCCCGGCCAACTATACAGCACGGTACATAGCGCAGTGCTGTTCAGTCGGCCGTACTGAGTAAAGCCCGGCCAACTATACAGCACGATACATAGCGCAGTGCTGTTCAGTCGGCCGTACTGTATAAAGCCCGGCCAACTATACAGCACGGTACATAGTGCAGTGCTGTTCAGTCGGCCGTACTGTGTAAAGCCCGGCCAACTATACAGCACGATACATAGCGCAGTGCTGTTCAGTCGGCCGTACTGTGTAAAGCCCGGCCAACTATACAGCACGATACACAGCGCAGTGCTGTTCAGTCGGCCGTACTGTGTAAAGCCCGGCCAACTATACAGCACGGTACATAGTGCAGTGCTGTTCAGTCGGCCGTACTGTGTAAAGCCCGGCCAACTATACAGCACGATACATAGCGCAGTGCTGTTCAGTCGGCCGTACTGTGTAAAGCCCGGCCAACTATACAGCACGATACATAGCGCAGTGCTGTTCAGTCGGCCGTACTGTGTAAAGCCCGGCCAACTATACAGCACGATACATAGCGCAGTGCTGTTCAGTCGGCCATACTGAGTAAAGACCCCGCGGTCATTTCATAGTCGCAAACCACAACACAGCTTTTTAAACACTCATATCGCAATGAGGAACCCCACAACGCCGGATGAATACATATACAGAACTGGACCATATACAGAACATATACAGAACTATACAGCACTGGAGAGTAATATAAACAACAGACTGGCTGCTAACAAATGGACAACGGACGAACAACGAAAGGACAGCGGGCGGACAACGAACGGACAGCGAGCGGACAGCGAGCGGACAGCGAGCGGACAGCGAGCAGACGACGAAAGGACAGCGAGCGGACAACGAGCGGACAACGAGCGGACAACGAAAGGACAGCGGGCGGACAACGAAAGGACAACGAGCGGACAACGAAAGGACAGCGGGCGGACAACGAAAGGACAGCGAGCGGACAACGAAAGGACAGCGAGCGGACAACGAAAGGACGAGCGGACAACGAAAGGACAGCGGGCGGACAACGAAAGGACAGCGAGCGGACAACGAAAGGACAGCCGAACGGACAACGAAAGGACGAGCGGACAACGAAAGGACAACGAGCGGACAACAAGCGGACAACGAAAGGACAGCGATCGGACAACGAAAAGACAGCGAGCGGACAACGAAAGGACAACGAGCGGACAACGAAAGGACAGCGGGCGGACAACGAAAGGACAGCGAGCGGACAACGAAAGGACAGCCGAACGGACAACGAAAGGACAACGAGCGGACAACGAAAGGACAACGAGCGGACAACGCAAGGACAGCGATCGGACAACGAAAGGACAGCGGGCGGACAACGAAAGGACAGCGAGCGGACAACGAAAGGACAGCCGAACGGACAACGAAAGGACAGCGATAGGACAACGAAAGAACAGCGGGCAGACAACGAAAGGACAGCAGGCGGACAACGAAAGGACAGCAGGCGGACAACGAAAGGACAGCGAGCGGACAACGAAAGGACATCGAACGGACAACGAAAGGACAGCCGAACGGACGGACTAGTTCAAAACACGAGCTTGGTGTTCACAATATCAGCCATTCCGCCGGCTACTACAGCGTCCGCGATCCCCCCCGAACACACACCAACTTTGAGCTCCCTCTTCAGCTCAGACCAGCCACTGGCGTCTCCTACTCTGAGCCCTCTTCTGTTCATCCTAGGCCGCGGACGGCGTCACCGCTCGGCTATCCTACTCTAAACTCTCTCATGTTCAACCGTGCTGAAGAGGGTCATGGTGTTGTCGTCGCTCGCCAGATACTCACATGAGGTCGGGCCTGAAGTGGTGGATGATGGCGCAGAAGCCGAGCCCGTTCCTCCAGCTGGTGGTCATGTTGGTGACCCTGACGCCGGGGTATCCCTTGGTGATGCGGCGGCACCACAGCTCCAGCGCCTTCATGCCGCGCCGCTCACCCATCTGAGGGGAGAAAGAGACACGTCAGGTCAGGCCGAGTGCAAGGTCAAGGGCGAGAGCAGATGACAGACCTATCAAGTCTGATGTTACATAAGATCATAGACGAGAACGGTGTAAGACGAGACCTAGGCCGGTGATGATGATGATTAGTGCTTTAGGGCGCCTCAACTACTTGGTTATACTACTTGGTTTATATGGCGCCCATAGACCAAGGTCGGAGTAAGAGATCAGGTTATACATCTCTGTGTGTCAGATTTCAGATCAGGTGTCAAGTCAGATGTCAGGCCACGTGTCATGTCAGACTATCTAAAAAGCAGTCTTACTCGTTGCTAACAACAATCTATGCACGTGACGTCTGCATCTATAAATCACCAACCGCAA
>JAXIVJ010009848.1:0-49481 GCA_036785665.1 Chirona hameri
CACCATAAGTATGGTTCGGTGCGTCTTGACGAGGCAAATACGATGGCGTTCAAATTATTATCCTATCTTTATTAGGTAAAAAGTTATCCACAAATAACTTTTTGGAAGACAGTGCCAATATGACCTTTGGCTACCTCTGGGGCCTAAACTATTGACCTTATATATACATTTTAGAACACCTAAGCGATTGCATTTTTTCAAAAGCATGCGATGGCTTTTCTCTGTTTGTTCCTCGCTATTATAGTTCCCGATATTTTTGGTGTGTTTCTGGATCGAAGTCCTAAACTTCGAAAATTTGACCTTTGATGACCTCTGGTGACCTCAATAATGACCTGAGCGAAAATATCACAGACAGAGGGGCCGGAGGCTATGGCCGACCCACTTTTCGCCTATTTTGTTTGCTAAAAATGTTGTATGTTGCTTGGTGAGAAAACAAAATTGATAGCAAAAGGTTCGCCAAGACGAGAAGGGTCCAAATCTGCAAATAATTATTCCATAGGGGGGTTGCGTTTCTCTCAAATCGGAATCAAAGTTTAACATCCCCCCACCCCCCCCCCCACACACACACACACACACTTTTCGTGACGCTCCCACATCCCTGGAAAATGTAACCGATGTGACTTCAAATGATCTTATTGAGAGCTTTCGAACGTTTTTTGTTCTGCATCTTTCTAGCCCCTTTAGTTTTCGAGTTAGTCGGGAGTGTCATTTTGGCCAGGTGGCACCAGGGCGAAGTTGTCTCAGAGGCACACTCGGGCGCAGGTTAATATTATTCTGAGCCAAAAACGACTAAGACAGTTTAGAAATACATTTTGACGAGCTCTTAACGGTATCTTCGTTTTCACTCCCCATAGGAGCCGAGTTCGAGGTGTCGTTCAGACGCCCCGAACTCCCCATGGCACGTTGAAGGTGCGGGAGCCGAGCTCTGGCTCGGCACAGGCTAAAGAGAGATAATATACTTCAGAAATGGTGGTGAAAAAAATAATGCTAGCTCAATTAAAAAACAATATGGCAAAAACTTCCGATAATTTGAAAGTATAATTTTGAAAATTTGAAGCAATCTCAATCAGCTGTTTCTGCGAAATATCAAGCGTACGATGTGCCAAAATAATTCGCGATTTTTGCAAGCATCAATGAACTCAGGGAGTGGTATCAGGCAATACAGAAAAACATAGCAATGGATTAATATAAAAGGAAAACAAGGAAAGGAAATTAGTTAAACTAGACTTAAAGGAAATAGTTCACCTTCGGGATTTTTTTCAGAACACGATTTTATTATATTTGTTAATACAGTTTCTTTTTTTCTTTCAAAAATGGTCCTACATCGCGCTAATTCAGGACAGAAGGTCGTAAATTTGTAATGTTATGGTGTGCGTTATTGGTCTGCGCATGCTCGGACCAGTGCTGGCACTCTCAGACGGTACGGTATATCGTATATGCGCCGCATTCCTTCGCCAAAAAGTCAAATATCTTCGGCTGGAGAGTCTTTTCAGCCAAGAAAAGTTGCAGATAAGGATTTCTCAACACGGGCTACAAAACTGCTATTTCAGTTCAAAATCCATGTTGAAGGGGAACTATTTCCTTTAAAGCCCTTTAAATTTCCTTTATTTATTTCCTTTAGACCCTTTAAAAGGAAACTAGTCGCTTTGACAAATCGCTGCAATGTGCTAACCAAGGTATTCGTACCTGAAAATGCTGGATATGGTATCTGCTTGTCTAGACTATCCAGATATACCCCCAAAACAATTTTTTCCAAAGCAAAATATTTCGATAACATAGACACGCATTTTCAGTATAGAATGCGAAAGTGGCGCAAAATTCGAAAATGGCGCATGTTGTTATGGTATTGTGTGCTTCGGGGGAGCAATCTGGCACAGTGGCAAGACACTTGCTTTCTATGCTGCGGAGACCGGGGGTTCAAATCTCTCGGCGGGCCTCTGAAAATGTCGTCCCGGCACCCATATCCCTCGAACAGGATGAGAGTTCCAGTTAGCGCCTTGGTCGCAGGAGGATATGGTGTTTGGTCCATTACATTGTGGGTTTCGAAAGAAGAATAAAAGTGAGCTGTAAACAGCTTAGAACTTAGTTAAAATAATCTCTATCCCTATCCCTATCCCTATCCCTATCCCTATCCCTATCTCTATATTATAAATCCTAAAAGATGACCCGCCGCCGCCGCCGCCGCCGCCGCCGCCGGAGTGACGCCCTAAATCGGTTCCTGTGCATGCCGTCTGATGAGTTATGAGGGTGATTTTTTCAGCACTTTTGGGTCCCGTGATTCAACAGGTCGTATCAAGTTTTGGTGTCGATCCGACCGATGGTGCGGCGTCGGCACGTGCGCGCGTGCGCCATTCGTTTAACATGGGAAACGCGACATTGTGAAATCGCGAAAAATGGGCAAGTTTCGCCCGGTTCCCCGGCCGCTTGCTCGGCAAACGAGAATCGCAGCGATATGCGAGCAACACTATGTGATAGATAATCGATTGGCCTTGCGTATAGCATGTCGTCCAGAGCGATGTGCGTGCCACGTGCAAAGTTGTGACCACTTTCATGATAAAATTGGCATATTCAGGATTTAAATTGGTGCTCGGAAACCGTTCGACTTAAAAGGCTGATCCGGGCACCATTTTGCAGGCGCAGCGACCATCTTCAAATTATATGTGTTACTTAAAGCTGTGCGACTAATATTTTGGAGTTGAAGTTGAAATGCAATATTTTTGGACAATTTAATCCTTCACACCGCCGTAACACCCAAAACGAGGACAAACTTGACCGGCAAATTTACACTGACGGATAGCACCGTTCTTGCTGACCTATATCCACCCAAAATATTCTGTAAAACTCTCATAGGTAACTTATGCTGAAGTCAAACGTAAACGATTACCAACGCTAACGTTGCGAAATAATTTCGTCGAATAAAATAGTATCGTTTAAGTTTGCCCAAGACTGCCACTGCCGCAGTCAAATTCATCAATGAGCGCATGACTAGCTGACGTCGCACCTCCCTCCCGGGGAGATTTTGTTGAAGCCGGTTGACATATTTCAGGCATGTAAACCGCTAAAATGTTTTGGCAGAGACTGCGACACGGGAAAGAGATACGGTAAGAAGATATGGGAACGAAATACGGCAACAAGATACGGAAACTGGGTACGAGAAAGGGATGCTGGAACGAGATACGGGAACAGGATACGGGAATGAGATACGTTAACTACATATGGTAAGGAGATATCGGAACGGTGTACAAGAAACGGGAATGAGATACGGGAGCGGGATACGGGAGCGGCATAAGTGAACGGGATACGGGAACGGGATACGTGAACGGGATACGTGAACGTGATACGTGAACGGGATACGGGAACGGGATACGGGAACGGGATACGGGAACGGGTTACGGGAACGGGTTACGGGAACAGGGTTACGGGAACGGGTTACGGGAACGGGTTACGGGAACGGGTTACGGGAACGGGTTACAAGAACGGGTTACGGGAACGGGTTACGGGAACGGATTACGGGAACGGGTTACGGGAACGGGTTACGGGAGCGGGATAAGAGAACGGGATACGGGATCGGGATACGTTAACAGGATACGGGAACGGGATACGGGAAAAGGATACGAGATACGGGAACGGGATATGGGAACTGGATATGGGAACAGGATACGGGAACGGGATTCCGGAACGGGATACGGGAACGGGATACGGGAACGGGATACGGGAACGGGATACGGGAACGGGATACGGGAACGGGATACGGGAACGGGATACGGGAACGGGATACGGGAACGGGATACGGGAACGGGATACGGGAGCGGCATACGGGAACGGGATACGGGAAGGGGATACGGGAAAGGGATACGGGAACGTCATACGGGAACGGGATATGGGAACGGGATATGGGAACGGGATATGGGAACGTGATACGGGAACGGGATACGGAAACGGGAACGGGATACGGGATACCGGATACGGGAATGGGATACGGGAATGGGATACGGGAACGGGATACGGGATATGGAACGAGATACGGGAAGGGATACGGGAACGGGATACGGGAACAGGATACGGGAACGGGATACGGGAACGGGATACGGGAACGGGGTACGGGAACGGGATACGGGAACGGGATACGGAAACGGGATACGGGATACGGGAACGGGATAAGGGAACGGCATACGGGAACGGGATACGAGCACGGGATACAATATACGGGAACTGGATACGGAACGGGATACGGGAACGGGAAACAGGAAGCGGATTCGGAAACTGGATACGGGAGCGGGATAAAGGATACGGGATCGGATACGTGAACGGGATACGAGATACGGAAACGGGAAACGAGATACGGGATACGGGAAAGGGATACGGGATACGGGAACGGGAACGGGAACGGGATACGGGAACGGGATACGGGAACGGGATACGGTAACGTGATACCGTAACGTGATACGGGAACGTGATACGGGAACGTGATACTGGAACGTGATACTGGAACGGGATGCGGAAACGAGATACGGAAACGGGATACGGGAACGTGAACGGGAACGGGAACGGGAAGTGGAGAGGGAGCGGGACACGGTATACGGTATACGGGATACGGTATACGAGAACAGGATACGGGATACGGGATACGGGATACGGGATACGGGATACGGGATACGGGATACGGGATACCGGATACGGGATACCGGATACGGGATACCGGATACGGGATACCGGATACGGGATACCGGATACGGGAACTGGATACTGGAACGGGATACGGGAACGGGATACGGGAACGGGATACGGGAACGGGATACGGGAACGGGATACGGGAACGGGATACGGGAACGGGAACGGGATACGGGAACGGGATACGGGAACGGGATACGGAAACGGGATACGGGAACGGGATACGGGAATGGGATACTGGATACGGTAATGGGGTACGGGAACGGGATACGGGAACGGGATAGGGCACGTTATACGTGAACGGGATACGGGAACGGGATACGAGAACGAGATACGGGAACTGGATAGGGTAACAGGATACGGAAACGGGATACGGAAACGGAATACGGAAACGGGATACGGAAACGGGACACGGAAACGGGATCCGGAAACGGGATACGGAAACAGGATACGGGAACGGGATACGAAATACGGGAACGGGATACGGAAAGGGATCCGGGAACGGGATACGGGATACGGGAACGGGGAACGGGATACGGGTACGGTATACGGGAACAGTATACGGAAACGGGATACGGAAACGGGATACGGAAACGGGATACGGAAACGGGATACGGAAACGGGATACGGAAACGGGATACGGAAACGGGATACGGAAACGGGATACGGAAACGGGATACGGAAACGGGATACGGAAACGGGATACGGAAACTGGATACTGAAACGGGATACGGAAACGGGATACGGGAACAGGATACGGGAACGGGATACGGGAACGGGATACGGGAACGGGATACGGGAACGGGATACGGGAACGGGATACGGGAACGGGATATGAAAACGGGATACAGGATAAGGGAACGGGATACGGGAACGGGATATGGGAACGGGATACGGAAACGGGTTACAAGAACGAGTCACGGTATACGGGCACGGGATACGTAAACAGGATACGGAAACGGGATACCGGAACGGGATACCGGAACGGGATACCGGAACGGGATACCGGAACGGGATACCGGAACGGGATACGGGAACGGGATACGGGAACGGGACACGGGAACGGGATACGGAAACGGGATACGCGAACGGGATACGGAAACGGGATACGGGAACGGGTTATGGGAACGGGATCCGGGAAGGGGATACGGGAACGCGATTCGGGAACGGGATAGGGGAACGGGAACAGGATACGGGAACAGGATACGGGAACAGGATACGGGAACAGGATACGGGAACAGGATACGGGAACAGGATACGGGAACAGGATACGGGAACAGGATACGGGAACAGGATACGGGAACAAGATTCGGGAACAGGATACGGGAACAGGATACAGGAACAGGATACGGGAACAAGATACGGGAACAGGATACGGGAACAGGAAAAGGGAACGCGATACGGAAACGGGATACGAGAACGGGAACGGGATACTGGTACGGGATAATGGTACGAGATACTGGTACGGGATACTGGTACGGAATACAGGAACGGGATACGGGAACGGGATACGGCAACGGGATACGGCAACGGGATACGGCAACGGGATACGGCAACGGGATACGGCAACGGGATACGGCAAAGGGATACGACAACGGGATACGGCAACGGGATACGGCAACGGGATACGGCAACGGGATACGCCAACGTGATACGGCAACGTGATACGGGAACGGGATACGGGAACGGGATACGTGAACGGGATACGTGAACAGGATACGGGAACAGGATGCGGGAACGGGATACGGGATACGGGATACGGGATACGGGATACGGGATACGGGAACGGGATACGGGAACGGGATACGGGAACGGGATACGGGAACGGGATACGGGAACGGGATACGGGAACGGGATACGGGAACGGGATACGGGAACGGAATACGGTAACGGGATACGGTAACGGGATACGGGCACGGGGAACGGGATACGGGAACGGGATACGGGAACGGGATACGGGACACGGAAACGGGATACGGGAAAGGGATACCGGAAAAGGATGCGGGAACGTGATACGGGATACGGGAATGAGACACGGGAACAGCAACAGGCAAGGAATACGGGAACAGGGTACCGGATACGGGAGACGTAATCCAGAATACGGGATACGGGACACGTGATACGGGATACAGGATGCGGGATGCGGGATGCAGGATGCAGGATGCAGGATGGGGGATGCGGGATGCGGGATACAGTATACCGAAATCTGGTACAGGAACGGGATCCGGGATTCGGGAACGGGATATTAGCTGCCTATATAAATTGAAGGCTATATAAATTGCGCATCGCGCAATACAGGCCCTCTAGTCTCTATATTATAAATCCTAAAAGATGACCCGCCGCCGCCGCCGCCGCCGCCGCCGCCGGAGTGACGCCCTAAATCGGTTCCTGTGCAGTCGTCTGATGAGTTATGAGAGTTATTTTTTCAGGAATTTTGGGTTCCGTGATTCAACAGGTCGTATTAAATTTTCAGCTTAATAAGACTAAAGGTGCGGTGTCGGCGCGTGCGCGCGTGCGCCATTCGTTTAACATGGGGAACGCGACATTCGGAAATCGCGAAAAACGGGCAAGTTCCTCGCGGTTCCCCGGTCACTTGCTCGGCAACCAAGAGTCGCAGCGGTACGCGAGCAACACTATGTGATAGATAATCGATTGGCCTGGCGTATAAAATGTTGTTGAGAACAATGCGCGTGCCACGTGCAAAGTTGTGACCACTTTAATGATAGAATTGGCCTATTCAGGATTTAAATTGGTGCTCGGAAACTGTTCAACGTAGAACGCTGATCCGGGCACCAATTTGCAGGCGCAGTGACCCTCTTCAAATTATATTTGTTACTCAAAGCTGTGAGACTAATATTTTGGCGTTCAAGTTGAAATGCAATATTTTTGGACCATTTAATGCTTCACACCGCCGTAACACCCAAAATAAGGACAAACTTGACCGGAAAATTTACACAGACGGGTAGCGCCGTTCTTGCTGACCTATATCCACCCAAAATATTTTGCTAATCGCTCATAGGTAACTTATGCAGAAGTCAAACGTAAACGATTACCGAAGCTATGCGCCAGTCGGGCGCCGGCCGGCGGCCGGCGATAGCTCCCTCACGCAATAACGTAACGTCGGGCTCGTTGGCTTGCGTAGTCTGCCCCCGGCGATAGCTGCCGCCCGCAATAACGTAACGCCCGGCTCGCTCGTGGTAGGTACAGATATTATCGTGAGTCATTTATAATGCGTGTATATTATGTAATACTACCACACACTGCGATCGTTTAATTTTGCCCAAGGCTGACACTGCTTCAGTCAAATTCATCCATGAGCGCATGACTAGCTGACGTCGCACCTCCTTCGCGAAGAGATTTTGTGGAAGCCGGTTGACAGATTTCAGGCATTTAAACCGCTAGAATGTTTTGGCAGAGACTGCGATGCGGCAACGAGATACGGTAATAAGATATGGAACGAAATACGGCAACAAGATACGGAAACTGGGTACGAGAAAGGGATGCTGGAACTAGATACGGGAACAGGACACGGGAATGAGATACGGGAACTAGATATGGTAAGGAGATATCGGAACGGTGTACGAGATACGGGAATGAAATACGGGAGCGGGATACGGGAACGGGATACGGTAACTGGATACGGGATCTGATTAAAGTATCCCGGATACGCGAACGGTATACCGGATACGGGATCAGAATCCGGAAACGGGATACGGGAACGGGATATAAGATGTCGGGATATTCGCGATATACGGGAACTGGATACGGAACGGGAAACCGGAAGGGGTTTCGGAAACTGGATACGGGAGCGGGATAAAGGATATGGGATCGGATACGTGAAGGGGATACGAGATACGGAAACGGGAAACGAGATACGGGATACTCCAACGGGATACGGGAACGGGATACGGGATACGGGAACGGGATACGGGATACAGGAACGGGATACAGTAACGGGATACAGGAACGGGATACAGGAACGGGATACGGGAACGGGATACGGGAACGGGATACGGGAACGGGATACGGGAAAGGGATACGGGAACTGGATACGGGAACGGGATACGGGAACGGGATACAGGAACGGGATACGGGAACGGGATACGGGAACGGGATACGGGATACGGGAACGGGATACGGGATACGGGAACGGGAAACGGAAACGGGGTATGGGAACTGGATGCGAGAACAGGATACGGGAACAGTATACGAGATACGGGCACAGGATACAGAAACGGAAACATGTTACGGGAACGGGATACGGGAACGGGATATGGGAACGGGATAGGGAACGGGATACGGGAACGGGATACGGGAACGGGATACGGGAACGGGATACGGGAACGGGATACGGGAACGGGATACGGGAACGGGATACGGGAACGGGATACGGGAACGGGATACGGGAACGGGATACGGGAACGGGATACGGGAATGGGATACGGGAATGGGATACGGGAACGGGATACGGGAAACGGGAACGGGATACGGGAAACGGGAACGAGATGAGGGAACAGGATACGGCAACGGGATACGGGAACGGGATACAGGAACGGGATACAGGAACGGGATACAGGAACGGGATACAGGAACGGGATACAGGAACGGGATACGGAAATGGGATACGGGATACGGGAACGGGATACGGAAAAGAGATACGGGAACGGGATACGGGAACGGGATACGAGAACTGGATACGGGAACGGAATACGGGAACGGGATACGGGAACGGAATACGGTAACAGTATACAGGAACGGGGAAACGGGATACGGTAACGGGATACGGTAACGGGATACGGTAACGGGATACGGTAACGGGATACGGTAACGGGATACGGTAACGGGATACGGTAACGGGATACGGTAACGGGATACGGTAACGGGATACGGTAGCGGGATACGGTAACGGGATACGGGATACGGGAACGGGTTGGGATACGTAATACGTAATACGTAATACGGAATACGGAATACAGAATACAGAATACGGAATACGAGAAACGAGATACGGAATATGTAATACGGAATAATAAATACGGAATACTGAATACGGAAAACGGAATACGGAATACTGAATACGGAATACTGAATACGGAATACTGAATACGGAATACTGAATACGGAATACTGAATACGGAATACTGAATACGGAATACTGAATACGGAATACTGAATACGGAATACTGAATACGGAATACTGAATACGGAATACTGAATACGGAATACTGAATACGGAATACTGAATACGGAATACTGAATACGGAATACTGAATACGGAATACTGAATACGGAATGCGGGACACTGGAAACGGATAGCATATATAAATAAGCTGGCTATATAAATTGCGCATCGCGCAATAAAGGCCATCTAGTCCCTATATTATAAATCCTAAAAGATGACCCGCCGCCGCCGCCGGAGTGACGCCCTAAATCGGTTCCTGTGCAGTCGTCTGATGAGTTATGAACGTGATTTTTTCAGGACTTTTGGGAATCGTGATTCAACAGGTCGTATCAAGTTTTGGTGACGATCCGACAGACGGTGCGGTGTCGGCGCGTGCGCGCGTGCGCCATTCGTTTAACATGGGAAACGCGACATTGTGAAATCGGGAAAAATGGGCAAGTTTCGCCCGGTTTCCCGGCCGCTTGCTCGGCAACCGAGCATCGCAGCGATATGCGAGCAACACTATGTGATAGATAATCGATTGACCTTGCGTATAGGATGTCGTCCAGAGCGATGCGCGTGCCACGTGCAAAGTTGTGACCACTTTCATGAACAAAATTGCATATTCAGGATTTAAATTGGTGCTCGGAAATCGTTCGACGTAGAAGGCTGAACCGGGCACCATTTTGCAGGCGCAGCGACCGTCTTCAAATTAGATGTGTTACTCAAAGCTGTGTGACTAATATTTTGGAGTTGAAGTTGAAATGCAATATTTTTGGACAATGCATTCCTTCACACCGCCGTAACACCCAAAACGAGGACAAACTTGACCGGCAAATTTACACAGACGGATAGCACTGTTCTTGCTGACCTATATCCACCCAAAATATTCTGTAAATCGCTGATAGGGAACTTATGCTGATGTCAAACGTAAACGATTACCGACGCTAACGTTGCGAAATAATTGCGTCGAATAAAATAGCGTCGTTTAAGTTTGCCCAAGACTGACACTGCCGCAGTCAAATTCATCAATGAGCGCATGACTAGCAGACGTCGCACCTCCCTCCCGGGGAGATTTTGTTGAAGCCGGTTGACACATGTCAGGCATGTAAACCTCTAAAATGTTTTGGCAGAGACTGCGACACGGGAACGAGATACGGTAAGAAGATATGGGAACGAAATACGGCAACAAGATACGGAAACTGGGTACGGAAAGGGATGCTGGAACGAGATACGAGAACACGATACGGGAATGAGATACGGTAACTAGATATGGTAAGGATATATCGGAACGGTGTACTAGATACGGGAATAAGATACGGGAGCGGGATACGGGAACGGGCCACGGGAACGGGCTACAGGAACGGGCTACGGGAACGGGATACGGGAACGGGATACGGTAACGGGATACGGGAACGGGATACGGGAACGGGATACGGGAACGGGATACGGGAACGAGATACGGGAACGGGATACGGGAACGTGATACAGGAACGTGATACGGGAACGTGATAGGGGAATGGGATACGGAAACAAGATACGGAAATGGGATACGAGAA
Organism: Chirona hameri; assembly: GCA_036785665.1. Taxonomy (NCBI): domain Eukaryota; kingdom Metazoa; phylum Arthropoda; class Thecostraca; order Balanomorpha; family Balanidae; genus Chirona; species Chirona hameri. The sequence goes on from JAXIVJ010009848.1 coordinate 11,392, forward strand.
CGGGGACTGGAGTGGGAGCGCGATACGTGATACTGGAACGGGATACGGCAACGGGATACAGGAATGGGATACGGCAACGGGTACGGGAATGGGATACGGGAATGGGATACGGGAATGGGATACGGGAATGGGATACGGGAATGGGATACGAGAATGGGATACGGGAATGGGATACGGGAATGGTATACGGGAATGGGATACGGGAATGGGATACGGGAATGGGATACGGGAATGGGATACGGGAATGGGATACGGGAATGGGATACGGGAATAGGATACGGGAACATTATATGGGATACGGAAATGGGATACGGGAACGGGATACGGGAACAGAATACGGGAATGGAATATGGGAACGGAATACGGGAACGGAATACGGGAACGGAATACGGGAACGGAATACGGGAACTGGATACGAGAACGAGATAGGGGAACGGGATACGGGAACGGGATGCGGGAACGGGATAGGGTAAAGGGATACGGAAACGGGATACGGGAACGGGATATGGGAACGGGATACGGGAACGGGATACGGGAACGGGATACGGGAACGGGATACGGGAACGGGATACGGGAACGGGATACGGGAACGGGATACGGGAACGGGATACTGGAACGGGATACGGGAACTGGATACGGGAACGGTATACGGGAACGGGATACGGGATACGGGAATGGGATACGGAACGGTATACGGGAACGCGATACGGGAACAGGATACGGGAACAGGATACGGGAACAGGATATGGAACGGGATACGGGAACGGGATACGGGAACGGGATACGAGAACGGGATACGGGAACGGGATACGGGAACGGGATACGGGAACGGGATACGGGATATGGGATACGGGAACGGGATACGGGAACGGGATACGGGAACGGGATACGGGATACGGGAACGGGAGACGGGAACAGGATACGGGAAAGGAATACGGGAACGGGATGCGGAAACGGGATACGGGAACGGTATACGGGAACGGGAACGGGATACGGGAACGGGATACGGGAACGGGAAACGGGAAAGGGATACGGCATACGGGAATGGGATACGGGATACAGGAACGGGATTCGGGAACGGGATACGGGAACGGGATACGGGAACGGGATACGGGAACGGGATACGGGAACGGGATACGGGAACAGAATACGGGAACAGGATACGGGAACGGGATATGGGAACGGGATACGGTAACGGGATAAGGGAACGGGATACGAGAACGGGATACAGTTGCATGATACGGAAACGGGATACGGGAACGGGATACGGGAACGGGATACAGGAACGGGATACGGGAACGGGATACGGGAACGGGATACGGGAACGGGATACGGGAACGGGATACGGGAACGGGATACGGGAACGGGATACTGGAACGGGATACGGTATACTGGAATAGGATACGGGAACGGGATACGGAAACGGGATACGGGAACGGAATACGCGAACGGGATACGGGAACGGGATACGGGAACGGGATACGGGAACGGGATACGGCAACAGAACAGGATACTGGAACAGGATAATGGAACGGGATACGGGAACGGGATATGGGAACGGGATACGGGAACGGGATACGGGAACGGGATACGGGAACGGGATAAGGGAACGGGATACGGGAACGGGATACGGAAACGGGATACGGGAACGGGATACGGGAACGGGATACGGGAACGGGATACGGGAACGGGATACGGGAACGGGATACGGGAACGGGATACGGGAACGGGAACGGGATACGGGAACGGGATACGGGAACGGGATACGGGAACGGGATACGGGAACGGGATACGGGAACGGGATACGGGAACGGGATACAAGAACGGGAACGGGATACGACATACGGACTACAGAATACGGAATACGGAATAAGGAATAAGGAATACCGAATACTGAATACGGAATACGAGATACGGGAAACGGCTAGCATATATAAATTAGCTGGCTATATAAATTGCGCATCGCGCAATAAAGGCCATCTAGTCTCTATCCCTATCTCTATATTATAAATCCTAAAAGATGACCCGCCGCCGCCGCCGCCGGAGTGACGCCCTAAATCGGTTCCTGTGCAGTCGTCTGATGAGTTATGAACGTGATTTTTTCAGAAATTTTGGGTCCCGTGATTCAACAGGTCGTATCAAGTTTTGGTGTTGATCCGACAGACGGTGCGGCGTCGGCACGTGCACGCGTCCTCCATTCGTTTAACATGGGAAACGCGACATTGTGAAATCGCGAAAAATGGGCAAGTTCCGAGCGGTTCCCCGGCCGCTTGCTCGGCAACCGAAAGTCCCAGCGATATGCGATCAACACTATGTGATAGATAATCGATTGGCCTTGCGTATAGGATGCCGTCCAGAGCGATGCGCGTGCCACGTGCAAAGTTGTGACCACTTTCATGATAAAATTGGCATATTCAGGATTTAAATTGGTGCTCGGAAACCGTTCGACGTAGAAGGCTGAACCGGGCACCATTTTGCAGGCGCAGCGACCGTCTTCAAATGATATGTGTTACTCAAAGCTGTGTGACTAATATTTTGGAGTGGGATTTGAAATGCAATATTTTTGGACAATTTAATCCTTCACACCGCCGTAACCCCCAAAACGAGGACAAACTTGTCTCTATATTATGAATCCTAAAAGATGACCCGCCGCCGCCGCCGCCGCCGCCGCCGCCGGAGTGACGCCCTAAATCGGTTCTTGTGCAGCCGTCTGATGAGTTACCAGGATATTTTTTTCAGGACTTTTGGGTCCCATGATTCAACAGATCGTATCATTTTTTTTTTTTTTAAATTCCCGGACCGGCCTATAGCCATATTCCGGGTGGGGAGTGACATCTGGCAATTTGCCAGGAAAAGAGTTACGTTATCCGGTTTATGTGACCCGGAACAAACTAGGGACTAGGGCAGCTATTTTACGTTACTAGTTACGTTAACCGGTTTATTTGTACCCGGAAAAATTATTTGTTCAAAGTAAATATAATATCTAACATTACGTTAAGTATTTCGTTCAAGGTCAAATATAAGTAAAACACGAGACACACATACATACATATTTTTATTACATACACTTGAACAGTGTCAGTGTTGGTGGAGCCGTGGGGTGCCGTCATTGCAACAGCGGGAGACTGTTGCCAGTCTCCCTAGCTCCGGCGCCTCGGCGAGACCTGGTTGTGGGGTGTGTTTAGCTGGGCGAAAAGTCCTGAATAATAAAAAACCCAGCGTCTATAGCAAAGGGGAAAAACCTGCGCGGTGGGCCAAAAATGCGCAAGGCAAAAAAACCCTGTTATATTTGTTTAGCTAAACGTGTTTGGTAGAGATAATCTAAGAGGGGACCTATCAATACAAGATAACTATCACCTAACAGTGTAAAAAAGATTGACAGGGTGGATACTGCACCGCAGCGCAGTGGACACTGCACCGCGGCGCAGCATCGGCGTGTAATCTGGTTTGGCAGGGAAACATGCCGCCGCCAACGCAAAATCGCACATCAGCCATCGGCGTCCCATCGCAGAAATCCCCGCCAAATCAGCCACGCCACGAACAGCCAAAGCAACTAAACCGCTCGCCGCGCGGCCGAGATCCAGCAGGGGGCCCCCGCAACAACACACCGGCAGCCGACCCGCAACCCCACGTCGGCAGCAACATGATTTAGTATACTGCACCGCAGCGCAGCGGACACCACACCGCAGCGCAGTGGAGTGAGCACCGCACCGCAGCGCAGCGGCCACCACACCGCAGCGCAGCATCGGCATATGTTATCAGGGGCGGGTGTTCAACTACTCGGCTTTGGCAAGAGCGGAGCAGAGGGGAGAGGAGGGTTGGGAGGATCATTACGTTAAGAGATGAACAACGAATTCCAATGGAACCTTTCGTTGCGCGACTGATTCGGCAGGGAATCATGCCGCCGCCAACGCAAGACCGCACATCTACCATCGGCGTCCCATCGCAGAAATCCCCCGCCGAATCAGCCACGCAACGAATTTCGCCGCGCGGCCGAGATCCAGCAGGGGGCCCCCGTAACAAGACACCGGCAGCCAACACGTAACCCCACGTCGGCAGCAGCGTGATTTTAACATAATTTAATATGCTGCACCGCAGCGCAGCGGACACTGCACCGCAGCGCAGCAGCCACCACACCGCGGCGCAGCATCGGCGTGTGATCTGATTTGGCAGGGAATCATGCCGCCGCCAACGCAAAATCGCACATCAGCCATCGGCGTCCCATCGCAGAAATCCCCCGCCAAATCAGCCACGTCACGAACAGCACCGGCCATTCGCCGCGCGGCCGAGATCCAGCAGGGGGGCCCCGCAACAAGACACCGGCAGCCAACCCGCAACTCCCGCGTCAGCAGTAACCTGATTTAACAGTTAGTCAGGAAGTTATTTCTGACTGGTTTGGCAGGGAATCATGCCGCCGCCAACGCAAAACCGCACATCAACCATCGGCGTCCCATCGCAGAAATCCCCCGCCAAATCAGCCACGCAACGAACAGCCAAGCCATAACCATTCGCCGCGCTACCAATCCAGCAGGGGGCCCCCGCGACAAGACACCGGCAGCCAACACACAACTCCCACGTCTGCAGCAGCACGATTTAACAGTTAGTCAGAAATAACTTAATGACGTATTTGTTGGAGGTGATTTATTGTTTCTTGTTCAACCGTCTCAAATTGCGGCGGTAGCGGTTACTTTCAGGGGGGCTGGGGCTACGAGGGAGCCGGGAAGGAGGGTGGGGGGGAGGGGAGGGATGGCGGGGAGAGGCGGGCGGGCGGGGAGCTGGGGCGGGCGGGCGGGGAGCTGGGGCGGGAGGGCGGGGACTGGGCGGGGTTGCGGGCGACTTTCCGGGAGACGGCTCTCATGAGAGAGTCGTCCGAGGGGAGGTCCTCCGAGAATCGGCTCTCCGCTGGTGCTGGGGAGGCCGGGGAGGCGGGGCCTGAGTCGGTGTTCGACTCGGCTGGTTGGGCTGGGGAGCGCGGTGCCGGTGGATCAGCGGCAACGGCGCCTTCGAGGTCCGACAGAGATGCCTCGGGGAGCTGGGGTGGTGGTAGGGGGGTCTGTCGGTTGGGGGGTCTGGCGGGAGGCCGGTGGGGTGGGGGGGAGGTTCCGGGAGGTGGGAGGGGCGGCCAAGCGCCGGGGGCGAGACCTGGGCTGAGGGAGGTGGAGGGCGGGGCGTCCGGTGGGCGCTGACTGTCGCCGCGCTTCAGGCGCTCTGTCTCGCGAGCGAGACCCCAGGCCAAACACCGGCGGTCCCAGGCCGGGTGGGCCTGGTCGCACGAGGCGCAGCGTGCTGCGCGCGTGCACCCTTCGGTGCCGTGCTCGCCAGCGCACCGACCACAGGTGGCGGTGCGCACCCGGCAGGTCCACTTGAGGTGGCCGTAGTGCCAGCACTGCTGACACTGCCGGGGGGGGGGGGGGCGGGATCCACTCCCTGACGGGGGCAGCCACGTACCCACAGTGGATGTGGGTCGGCAGCTCCTTGCCTCGGAAGCGGAGCCGAATCAGCGGGTTGGGCTGATCGGGTCGCCGCTTCGATGGCGACAGGCGAGTCACCTCGCACACCCCTTGGTGTGCGAGTTCCCGGAGGAGATCGTCCTCCGAGAGCTCGGCCACGTCTGGGCACCATGCCAGACCCTCCACGGAGTTGAGGTGCGCCGGGGCCTCCACGGCGACCCTCACTCCGATGAAGGTGGTCCGTCCCATGACACTGACGTTCTGTTGGGACGTCAGTGTCTCGATCAGGAGTGCTCCCGATCGAATGGGTTTGGCGCTGGCTACGTCGCCACAGATGGCGACCAGCCAGCGCCGGACCAGGAACGGGTTGACATTCCTAAATGGAATGCCATCCGCTCGCCACATAAGGAGGCAAGCGGGCCCGTCCGGGGGGGTGGGGTCGGGGGGGAGCCGTGCTCCGGGTCGGACCCTGGGAGGCCCCTGAGGGGAGCGGGGAGTGGGTCCGACCGGGGAGGTGCGACGTCGCGCACCGGGGGGGGGGACCCCAGAGGGGGGTCGGAGGGTCGGGGGGACGGAGGGGCGGAGGGGCGGGGGGGGGGGGGGGGGTGGGTCGGGGGGTCGGGGGGACGGAGGGGCGGAGGGGCGGGGGGGTGGGTCGGGGGGATGGGAGTCCGGCAACGGCCGGGCCCCTGGACGGGGCGGGCGGGGCCCCTGAGGGGGGCTGGGAGGGGGACTGGGAGGGGGACTGAGCGGCGGGCGGGGGGCCTCAGTCCGACGGCGATATGGCATGGTGGGCATGTCGGGCAGGCGGGGGCGACCGTCCAGGGGGGAACGCGGACGCGCTCCGGGGAACCCCGGAGGGGGGTAGTAGGGGCGGCGGGGCGGGGGGGTCGCCATGACCGGAGGAGGGAGGGGAAAGCTTAATGAATAACCTAAATTACGTTAACGTGGCACACACGGCAGAACGTGTTGCCAGCTGCAATTAATCTAAAGAATGAAGCGGGTTCTCTACCTTGCAAATGGTGGAAATTACGTTACCTACTTAAAAATATCTAAGGGCTACCTATCTAAGGGTCTAACGACCCTGCCACAAGCACGTGGACAGGGTCCCGCACCCGGAAGCGGTGGAGGGCTGGTGAAGTCTGGCTGGAAGTCGTCAGTGGTCCGATGTCGTTGAGATGAGATCGTATCAAGTTTTGGTGTCGATCCGCCTGACGGTGCGGTGTCGGCACGTGCGCGCGTGCGCCATTCGTTTAACATGGGAAACGCGACATTGTAAAATCGCGAAAAATGGGCAAGTTTCCCCGGTTCCCCGGCCGCTTGCTCGGCAACCGAGATTCGCAGCGATATGCGAGCAACACTATGTGATAGATAATCGATTGGCCTTGCGTATAGGATGTCGTCCAGGGCGATGCGCGTGCCACGTGCAAAGTTGTGACCACTTTCATGATAAAATTGGCATATTCAGGATTTAAATTGGTGCTCGGAAACCGTTCGACGTAGAACGCTGATCCGGGCACCATTGTGCAGGCGCAGCGACCATCTTCAAATTATATGTGTTACTCAAAGCTGTGAGACTAATATTTTGGCGTCGAAGTTGAAATGCAATATTTTTGGACAATTTAATCCTTCACACCGCCGTAACCCCCAAAAGGAGGACAAACTTGTCCGGCAAATTTACACAGACGGATAGCGCCGTTCTTGCTGACCTATATCCACCCAGAATATTATGTAAATCGCTCATAGGTAACTTATGCTGAAGTCAAACGTAAACGATTACCGACGCTAACGTTGGGAAATAATTGCGTCGAATAAAATAGCATCGTTTAAGTTTGCCCAAGACTGACACTGCCGCAGTCGAATTCATCAATGAGCGCATGACTAGCAGACGTCGCACCTCCCTCCCGGGGAGATTTTGTTGAAGCCGGTTGACATATTTCAGGCATGTAAACCGCAAAAATGTTTTGGCAGAGACTGCGACACGGGAACGAGATACGGTAAGAAGATATGGGAGCGAAATGCGGCAACAAGATACGGAAACTGGGTACGACAAAGTGATGCTGGAACGAGATACGGGAACAGGATACGGGAATGAGATACGTTAACTAGATATGGTAAGGAGATATCGGAACGGTGTACGAGATACGGGAATGAGATACGGGAGCGGGTTACGGGAGCGGGATACGGGAGCGGGATACGGGAGTGGGATACGAGATCGGGATACGGGATCAAGATACGGGAACGGGATAAGGGAACGGGATACGGGAGCGATATACGGGAGCGGGATACGGGATCGGGATACGGGAGCGGGATACGGGAGCGGGATAAGAGAACGGGATACGGGATCGGGATACGTTAACAGGATACGGGAACGGGATACGGGGACGGGATACGAGATACGGGAACGGGATATGGGAACTGAATATGGGAACAGGATACGGGAACGGGATAAGGGAACGGGATACGGGAACGGGATACGAGAACGGGATACGGGAACGGGATACGGGAAGGGGATACGGGAAGGGGATACGGGAAGGGGATACGGGAACGGGATACGGGAACGGGATACGGGAACGGGATACGGGAACGGGATACGGGAACGGGATACGGGAACGGGATACGGGAACGGGATACGGGAACGGGATACGGGATACGGGATACGGGATACGGGAACGGGATACGGGAACGGGATACGGGAACGGGATATGGGAACGGGATATGAGAAGGGGATACGTGAACGAGATAGAGAAACAAGAACGGGATACGGGATACCGGATACGGGAATGGGATACGGGAACGGGATACGGGATAGGGAACGAGATAGGGAAGGGATACGGGAACGGGATACGGGAACGGGATACGGGAACGGGATACGGGAACGGGATACGGGAACGGGATACGGGAACGGGATACGGGAACGGGATACGGGAACGGGATACAATATACGGGAACTGGATACAGAACGGGTTACGGGAATGGGAAACAGGAAGCGGATTCGGAACTGGATACGGGAGCGGGATAAAGGATACGGGATCAGATACGTGAATGGAATACGAGATACGGAAACGGGAAACGAGATACGGGGTACGGGAACGGGATACGGGATACGGGAACGGGATACGGTAACGTGATACGGGAACGTGATACGGGAACGGGATGCGGAAACGAGATACGGAAACGGGATACGGAAACGTGAACGGGAACTGGAACTGGAGAGGGAGCGGGACACGGGATACGGGATACGGTATACGGGAACGGGATACGGGATACCGGATACGGGAACGTGATACTGGAACGGGATACGGGAACGGGATACGGGAACGGGATACGGGAACGGGATACGGGAACGGGATACCGGAACGGGATACGGGAACGGGATACGGGAACGAGATACGGGAACGGGATACGGGAACGGGATACGGGAACGGGATACTGGAACGGGATACGGGAACGGGATACGGGAACGGGATACTGGATACGGGAACGGGATACGGGATAGGGCACGTTATACGGGAACGGGATACGGGAACGGGATACAAGAACGGAATACGGGAACGGGATAGGGTAACAGGATACGGAAACGGGATACGGAAACGGGATACGGAAACGGGATACGGGAACGGGATACGGGAACGAAAACGGGATATGAGAACGGAATACGGGATACGGGAACGGGATACGGGGACGGGATGCGGGAAGGGGATACGGGAACGGGATACGGGAACGGGATACGGGAACGGGATACGGGAACGGGATACGAGAATGGGATACGGTAAGGGGATACGGGAACGGGATACGAGAATGGGATACGGAAACGGGATATGTGAACGGGATACGTGAACGGGACACGGGAACGGGATACAGGAACAGGATACGATAATGGGGTACGGGTACGGGATACGGGAACGGGATACGAAAACAGGATACAAGAACGGGACACGGGATACGGGATACGGGATACGGGAACGTGATACGGGAACGGGATACGAGCATGGGATACGGGAACGGGATACGGGAACGGGATACGGGAACGGGATACGGGAACGGGATACGGGAACGGGATACGAGAACGGGATACTGGAACGGGATACGGGATACGGGAACGGGATACGGGAACGGGATACGGGAACGGGATACGGGAACGGGATACGGGAACGGGATACGGGAACGGGAAACGGGATACGGAAACGGGATACGGAAACGGGATACCGGAACGGGATACCGGAACAGGATACCGGAACAGGATACCGGAACAGGACACCGGAACAGGATACCGGAACAGGATACCGGAACAGGATACCGGAACAGGATACCGGAACAGAATACCGGAACGGGATACGAGATACGGGAATGGGATACTGAAACGGCATACAGGAACGGGATCGGAGCAGGATACCGGAACAGGATACCGGAACAGGATACCGGAACAGGATAACGGAACAGGATACCGGAACAGGATACCGGAACAGGATACCGGAACAGGATACCGGAACAGGATACCAGAACAGGATACCGGAACAGGATACCGGAACGGGATACGGGAACGGGATACGGGATACGGGAACGAGATACGGGAACGAGATACAGGTACGGAATACGGGAACGAGATACGGGAACGAGATACAGGTACAGGATACGGAACGGGATACGGGAACAGGATACGGGAACAGGATACGGGAACAGGATACGGGAACAGGATACGGGAACAGGATACGGGAACGGGATACGGGAACGGGATACGGGAACGGGTTGCGGGAAAGGGATACGGGAAGGAAATACGGGAACGGGATACGCGAGCGGGATACGGGAACGGAATTCTGGAACGGGATGCGGGAACGGGATACCGGAACGGGATACGGGAACGGGATACGGTTACAGGATACGGAAACGGGATACGGGATACGGGAACGGGATACGGGAACGAGATACGGGAACGGGATACAGGAACGGGATACAGGAACGGGGAAACGGGATACGGGAACGGGATACGGGAACGGGATACGGGAACGGGATACGGGAACGGGATACGGGAACGGGATACGGGAACGGGATACGGGAACGGGATACGGCAACGAGATACGGCAACGGGATACGGCAACGGGATACGGCAACGGGATACGGGAACTGGATACGGGAACGGGATACGGGAACGGGATACGGGAACGGGATACGGGAACGGGATACGGGAACGGGATACGGGAACGGGATACGGCAACGGGATACGGGAACGAGATACGGGAACGAGATACGGGAACAAGATACGGGATACGGGAACGAGATACGTAATACGTAATACGTAATATGTAATACAGAATACGGAATACGGAATACGGAATACGAGATACGAGATACGAGATACGAGATACGAGATACGAGATACGAGATACGAGATACGAGATACGAGATACGGAATACGGAATACGGAATACGGAATGCGGAATACGGAATACGGAATAATTAATACGGAATAATGAATACGGAATAATGAATACGGAATAATGAATACGGAATAATTAATACGGAATACTGAATACGGAATACGAGACACTGGAAACTGCTAGCATATATAAATAAGCTGGCTATATAAATTGCGCATCGCGCAATAAAGGCCATCTAGTCCCTATATTATAAATATATTATAAATCCTAAAAGATGACCCGCCGCCGCCGGAGTGACGCCCTAAATCGGTTCCTGTGCAGTCGTCTGATGAGTTATGAGGAGGATTTTTTGAGGACTTTTGGGAATCGTGATTCAACAGGTCGTATCAAGTTTTGGTGACGATCCGACAGACGGTGCGGTGTCGGCGCGTGCGCGCGTGCGCCATTCGTTTAACATGGGAAACGCGACATTGTGAAATCGCGAAAATCGGGCAAGTTTCGCCCGGTTCCCCGGCCGCTTGCTCGGCAACCGAGAATCGCAGCGATATGCGAGCAACACTATGTGATAGATAATCGATTAACCTTGCGTATAGGATGTCGTCCAGAGCGATGGGCGTGCCACGTGCAAAGTTGTGACCACTTTCATGATAAAATTGGCATATTCAGGATTAAAATTGGTGCTCGGAAACCGTTCGACGTAGTCTCTATATTATAAATCCTAAAAGATGACCCGCCGCCGGCGGAGTGACGCCCTAAATCGGTTCCTGTGCAGCCGTCTGATGGGTTATGAGAGTGATTTTTTCAGGACTTTTGGGTCTCGTGATTCAACAGGTCGTATCAAGTTTTGGTGTCGATCCGACCGACGGTGCGGCGTCGGCGCGTGCGCACGTGCGCCATTCGTTTAACATGGGAAACGCGACATTCGGAAATCGCGAAAAACGGGCAAGTTTCGCCCGGTTCCCCGGCCGCTTGCTCGGCAACCAAGATTCGCAGCGGTATGCGAGCAACACTATGTGATAGATAATCGATTGGCCTGGCGTATAAAATGTCGTTGAGAACAATGCGCGTGCCACGTGCAAAGTTGTGACCACTTGAATGATAAAATTGGCCTATTCAGGATTTAAATTGGTGCTCGGAAAGCGTTCGACGTAGAACGCTGATCCGGGCACGATTTTGCAGGCGCAGCGACCATCTTCAAATTATATGTGTTACTCAAAGCTGTGAGACTAATATTTTGGCGTCGAAGTTGAAATGCAATATTTTTGGACAATTTAATCCTTCACACCGCCGTAACCCCCAAAAGGAGGACAAACTTGTCCGGCAAATTTACACAGACGGATAGCGCCGTTCTTGCTGACCTATATCCACCCAGAATATTATGTAAATCGCTCATAGGTAACTTATGCTGAAGTCAAACGTAAACGATTACCGACGCTAACGTTGGGAAATAATTGCGTCGAATAAAATAGCATCGTTTAAGTTTGCCCAAGACTGACACTGCCGCAGTCGAATTCATCAATGAGCGCGTGACTAGCAGACGTCGCACCTCCCTCCCGGGGAGATTTTGTTGAAGCCGGTTGACATATTTCAGGCATGTAAACCGCAAAAATGTTTTGGCAGAGACTGCGACACGGGAACGAGATACGGTAAGAAGATATGGGAGCGAAATGCGGCAACAAGATACGGAAACTGGGTACGACAAAGTGATGCTGGAACGAGATACGGGAACAGGATACGGGAATGAGATACGTTAACTAGATATGGTAAGGAGATATCGGAACGGTGTACGAGATACGGGAATGAGATACGGGAGCGGGTTACGGGAGCGGGATACGGGAGCGGGATACGGGAGTGGGATACGAGATCGGGATACGGGATCAGGATACGGGAACGGGATAAGGGAACGGGATACGGGAGCGATATACGGGAGCGGGATACGGGATCGGGATACGGGAGCGGGATACGGGAGCGGGATAAGAGAACGGGATACGGGATGGGGATACGTTAACAGGATACGGGAACGGGATACGGGGACGGGATACGAGATACGGGAACGGGATATGGGAACTGAATATGGGAACAGGATACGGGAACGGGATACGGGAACGGGACACGGGAACGGGATACGAGAACGGGATACGGGAACGGGATACGGGAAGGGGATACGGGAAGGGGATACGGGAAGGGGATACGGGAACGGGATACGGGAACGGGATACGGGAACGGGATACGGGAACGGGATACGGGAACGGGATACGGGAACGGGATACGGGAACGGGATACGGGATACGGGATACGGGATACGGGAACGGGATACGGGAACGGGATACGGGAACGGGATACGGGAACGGGATACGGGAACGGGATATGGGAACGGGATATGAGAAGGGGATACGTGAACGAGATAGAGAAACAAGAACGGGATACGGGATACCGGATACGGGAATGGGATACGGGAACGGGATACGGGATAGGGAACGAGATAGGGAAGAGATACGGGAACGGGATACGGGAACGGGATACGGGAACGGGATACGGGAACGGGATACGGGAACGGGATACGGGAACGGGATACGGGAACGGGATACGGGAACGGGATACGGGAACGGGATACGGGAACGGGATACGGGAACGGGATACAATATACGGGAACTGGATACGGAACGGGATACGGGAATGGGAAACAGGAAGCGGATTCGGAAACTGGATACGGGAGCGGGATAAAGGATACGGGATCAGATACGTGAATGGAATACGAGATACGGAAACGGGAAACGAGATACGGGGTACGGGAACGGGATACGGGATACGGGAACGGGATACGGTAACGTGATACGGGAACGTGATACGGGAACGGGATGCGGAAACGAGATACGGAAACGGGATACGGAAACGTGAACGGGAACTGGAACTGGAGAGGGAGCGGGACACGGGATACGGGATACGGTATACGGGAACGGGATACGGGATACCGGATACGGGAACGTGATACTGGAACGGGATACGGGAACGGGATACGGGAACGGGATACGGGAACGGGATACCGGAACGGGATACGGGAACGGGATACGGGAACGAGATACGGGAACGGGATACGGGAACGGCATACGGGAACGGGATACGGGAACGGGATACGGGAACGGGATACTGGATACGGGAACGGGATACGGGATAGGGCACGTTATACGGGAACGGGATACGGGAACGGGATACAAGAACGGAATACGGGAACGGGATAGGGTAACAGGATACGGAAACGGGATACGGAAACGGGATACGGAAACGGGATACGGGAACGGGATACGGGAACGAAAACGGGATATGAGAACGGAATACGGGATACGGGAACGGGATACGGGGACGGGATGCGGGAAGGGGATACGGGAACGGGATACGGGAACGGGATACGGGAACGGGATACGGGAACGGGATACGGGAACGGGATACGAGAATGGGATACGGGAAGGGGATACGGGAACGGGATACGAGAATGGGATACGGAAACGGGATATGTGAACGGGATACGTGAACGGGACACGGGAACGGGATACAGGAACAGGATACGATAATGGGGTACGGGTACGGGATACGGGAACGGGATACGAAAACAGGATACAAGAACGGGACACGGGATACGAGATACGGGATACGGGATACGGGAACGTGATGCGGGAACGGGATACGAGCATGGGATACGGGAACGGGATACGGGAACGGGATACGGGAACGGGATACGAGAACGGGATACTGGAACGGGATACGGGAACGGGATACGGGAACGAGATACGGGAACGGGATACGGGAACGGGATACGGGAACGGGAAACGGGATACGGAAACGGGATACGGAAACGGGATACCGGAACCGGATACCGGAACAGGATACCGGAACAGGATACCGGAACAGGACACCGGAACAGGATACCGGAACAGGATACCGGAACAGGATACCGGAACAGGATACCGGAACAGAATACCGGAACGGGATACGGGATACGGGAATGGGATACTGAAACGGCATACAGGAACGGGATCGGAGCAGGATACCGGAACAGGATACCGGAACAGGATACCGGAACAGGATACCGGAACAGGATACCGGAACAGGATACCGGAACAGGATACCGGAACAGGATACCGGAACAGGATACCGGAACAGGATACCGGAACGGGATACGGGAACGGGATACGGGATACGGGAACGAGATACGGGAACGAGATACAGGTACGGGATACGGGAACGAGATACGGGAACGAGATACAGGTACAGGATACGGAACGGGATACGGGAACAGGATACGGGAACAGGATACGGGAACAGGATACGGGAACAGGATACGGGAACAGGATACGGGAACAGGATACGGGAACAGGATACGGGAACGGGATACGGGAACGGGATACGGGAACGGGTTGCGGGAAAGGGATACGGGAAGGAAATACGGGAACGGGATACGCGAGCGGGATACGGGAACGGAATTCTGGAACGGGATGCGGGAACGGGATACCGGAACGGGATACGGGAACGGGATACGGTTACAGGATACGGAAACGGGATACGGGATACGGGAACGGGATACGGGAACGAGATACGGGAACGGGATACAGGAACGGGATACAGGAACGGGGAAACGGGATACGGGAACGGGATACGGGAACGGGATACGGGAACGGGATACGGGAACGGGATACGGGAACGGGATACGGGAACGGGATACGGGAACGGGATACGGGAACGGGATACGGGAACGGGATACGGGAACGGGATACGGGAACGGGATACGGGAACGGGATACGGGAACGGGATACGGCAACGGGATACGGCAACGGGATACGGGAACGTGATACGGGAACGGGATACGGGAACGGGATACGGGAACGGGATACGGGAACGTGATACGGGAACGGGATACGGGAACGGGATACGGCAACGGGATACGGGAACGAGATACGGGAACGAGATACGGGAACAAGATACGGGATACGGGAACGAGATACGTAATACGTAATACGTAATACGTAATACAGAATACGGAATACAGAATACGGAATACGAGATACGAGATACGAGATACGAGATACGAGATACGAGATACGAGATACGGAATACGGAATACGGAATGCGGAATACGGAATACGGAATAATGAATACGGAATAATGAATACGGAATAATGAATACGGAATAATTAATACGGAATACTGAATACGGAATACGAGACACTGGAAACTGCTAGCATATATAAATAAGCTGGCTATATAAATTGCGCATCGCGCAACAAAGGCCATCTAGTATATTATAAATCCTAAAAGATGACCCGCCGCCGCCGGAGTGACGCCCTAAATCGGTTCCTGTGCAGTCGTCTGATGAGTTATGAGGAGTATTTTTTAGGACTTTTGGGAATCGTGATTCAACAGGTCGTATCAAGTTTTGGTGACGATCCAACAGACGGTGCGGTGTCGGCGCGTGCGCGCGTGCGCCATTCGTTTAACATGGGAAACGCGACATTGTGAAATCGCGAAAATCGGGCAAGTTTCGCCCGGTTCCCCGGCCGCTTGCTCGGCAACCGAGAATCGCAGCGATATGCGAGCAACACTATGTGATAGATAATCGATTAACCTTGCGTATAGGATGTCGTCCAGAGCGATGGGCGTGCCACGTGCAAAGTTGTGACCACTTTCATGATAAAATTGGCATATTCAGGATTAAAATTGGTGCTCGGAAACCGTTCGACGTAGTCTCTATATTATAAATCCTAAAAGATGACCCGCCGCCGGCGGAGTGACGCCCTAAATCGGTTCCTGTGCAGCCGTCTGATGGGTTATGAGAGTGATTTTTTCAGGACTTTTGGGTCTCGTGATTCAACAGGTCGTATCAAGTTTTGGTGTCGATCCGACCGACGGTGCGGCGTCGGCGCGTGCGCACGTGCGCCATTCGTTTAACATGGGAAACGCGACATTCGGAAATCGCGAAAAACGGGCAAGTTTCGCCCGGTTCCCCGGCCGCTTGCTCGGCAACCAAGATTCGCAGCGGTATGCAAGCAACACTATGTGATAGATAATCGATTGGCCTGGCGTATAAAATGTCGTGCCACGTGCGCGTGCCACGTGCAAAGTTGTGACCACTTGAATGATAAAATTGGCCTATTCAGGATTTAAATTGGTGCTCGGAAACCGTTCGACGTAGACGGCTGAACCGGGCACCATTTTGCAGGCGCAGTGACCGTCTTCAAATTATATTTGTTACTCAAAGCTGTGAGACTAATATTTTGGCGTTGAAGTTGAAATGCAATATTTTTGGACCATTTAATAATTCACACCGCCGTAACACCCAAAACGAGGACAAACTTGACCGGAAAATTTACACAAACGGATAGCGTCGTTCTTGCTGACCTATATCCACCCAAAATATTATGTAAATCGCTCATAGGTAACTTATGCTGAAGTCAAACGTAAACGATTACCGACGCTAACATTGCGAAATAATTGCGTCGAATAAAATAGCATCGTTTAAGTTTGCCCAAGACTGACACTGCCGCAGTCAAATTAATCAATGAGCGCATGACTAGCAGACGTCGCACCTCCCTCCCAGGGAGATTTTGTTGAAGCCGGTTGACATATTTCAGGCATGTACACCGCTAAAATGTTTTGGCAGAGACTGCGACACGGGAACGAGATACGGTAAGAAGATATGGGAACGAAATACGGCAACAAGATACGGAAACTGGGTACGAGAAAGGGATGCTGGAACGAGATACGGGAACAGGATACGGGAATGAGCGGGAGCGGGATACGGGAGCGGGATACGGGAGCGGGATACGGGAGCGGGATACGGGAGCGGGATACGGGAGCGGGATACGGGAGCGGGATACGGGAGCGGGATACGGGAGCGGGATACGGGAGCGGGATACGGGAGCGGGATACGGGAGCGGGATACGGGAGCGGGATACGGGAGCGGGATACAGGAGCGGGATAAGGGAGCGGGATACGGTAACGGGACACGGGAACGGGATACGGGAACGGGATACGGGAACGGGATACGGTAACGGGATACGGTAACGGGATATGGTAACGGGATACGGTAACGGGATACAAGAACGGGATACGGGATACGGGAACCGGATATGGGAACGGGTTACGAGAACGGGATACGGAAACTGGATACGGGAGCTGATAAAGGGATACGGTAACGGTATACGGGATACATGAACGGGATACGAGAACGGAATACGGGAACGGGATACGGGAACGGGATACGGGAACGGGATACGGGAACGGGATACGGGAACGGGATACGGGAACGGGATACGGGAACGGGATACGGGAACGGGATACGGGAGCTGGATACGGAAACAGGGAACGGGATACGGGCACAGAATACGGGTACGGGATACGGGAAACGGGATACGGGAACGGGATAGGGGATACGGGAACGGGTTAAGGGAACGGGATACGGAAACTGGATACGGGAGCTGATTAAGGGATACGGTAACGGTATACGGGATACATGAATGGGATACGGGAACGGGATACGGGAACGGGATACGGGAACGGGATACGGGAACGGGATACGGGAACGGAATACGGGCACGGGATACGGGAACGGGATACGGGAACGGGATACGGGAACGGGATACGGGATACGGGAACGGGAACGGGATACGGGAACGGGATACGGGAACGGGATACGGGAACGGGATATGGGAACTGGATAAGGAAACAGGTAACGGGATACGGGCACAGAATAAGGGTACGGGATACGGGAAACGGGATACGGGAACGGGATAGGGGATACGGGAACGGGTTAAGGGAACGGGATACGGAAACTGGATACGGGAGCTGATTAAGGGATACGGTAACGGTATACGGGATACATGAACGGGATACGGGAACGGGATACGGGAACGGGATACGAGAACGGGATACGAGAACGGGATACGGGAACGGGATATGGCAACGGGATACGGGAAAGGGATACGGGAACGGAATACGGGATACGGGATACGATAACGGAATACGGGAACAGGATACGGGAACGGGATACGAGAACGGGATACGGGAACGGGATATGGCAACGGGATACGGGAAAGGGATACGGAAAAGGGATACGGGAAAGGGATACGGGAAAGGGATACGGGAAAGGGATACAGAAAGGGATATGGGAAAGGGATACGGGAAAGGGATACGGGAAAGGGATACTGGAAAGGGATACGGGATACGGAAACGGGATACGCGAACGTGATACGGGAACGGGATACGGGATACGGGAACGGGAACGGGATACGGGAACTGGATACGGAAACAGGGAACGGGATACGGGCACGGAATACGGGTACGGGATACCGGCACGGGATACGGGAACGGGATACGGGAACGGGATACGGGAACGGGATACGGGAACGGGATACGGGAACGGGATACGGGAACGGGATACGGGAACGGGATACGGGAACGGGATACGGGATACGGGAACGGGATACGGGAACGGGATACGGGATACGGGAACGGAATACGGGATACGGGATACGATAACGGAATACGGGAACAGGACACGGGAACGGGATACGAGAACGGGATACGAGAACGGGATACGAGAACGGGATACGGGAACGGGATATGGCAACGGGATACGGGAAAGGGATACGGGAATGGAATACGGGATACGGAATACGATAACGGAATACGGGAACAGGATACGGGAACGGGATACGAGAACGGGATACGGGAACGGGATATGGCAACGGGATACGGGAAATGGATACGGGAAAGGGATACGGAAAAGGGATACGGGAAAGAGATACGGGAAAGGGATACGAGAAAGGGATACGGGAAAGGGATACGGGAAAGGGATACGGGAAAGGGATACGGGAAAGGGGTAAGGGAAAGGGATACGGGAAAGGGATAAGGGAAAGGGATACGGGAAAGGGATACGGGAAAGGGATACGGGAAAGGGATACGGGAAAGGCATACGGGAAAGGGATACGGGAAAGGGATACGGGAAAGGGATACAGAAAGGGATACGGGAAAGGGATACGGGAAAGGGATACGGGAAAAGGATACTGGAAAGGGATACGGGATACGGAAACGGGATACGCGAACGTGATACGCGAACGGGATACGCGAACGGGATACGGAAACGGGATACGGAATCGGGATGCGGAATCGGGATACGGGATACGGGAACAGGATACGGGAAAGGGATACGGGATCGGGATACGGGAACGGGAAATGGGAACGGGGTACGGGAACGTGATACGGGAACGTGATACGGGAACGTGATACGGGAACGTGAAACGGGAACGTGATACGGGAACGTGATACGGGAACGATATACGGGGACGGGATACGGGAACTGGATACGGGAACGGGATACGGGATACGGTAACAGGATACGGGAACGGGATACGGGAACGGGAACGGGATACGGAACGGGATAGGGGAACG
Source organism: Chirona hameri (assembly GCA_036785665.1). Classification (NCBI taxonomy): domain Eukaryota; kingdom Metazoa; phylum Arthropoda; class Thecostraca; order Balanomorpha; family Balanidae; genus Chirona; species Chirona hameri. Next base: position 31,661 of record JAXIVJ010009848.1, read on the forward strand.
GGATAGGGGAACGGGATACGGTTACGGGATACGGGATACGGGAACGGTATACGGGAACGGGATACGGGAACGGGATACGGGAACGGGATACGGGAACAGGATACGGGAACGGGATACGGGAACGGGATACGGGATACGGGAACGGGATACGGGAACGGGATACGGGAACGCGATACGGGAACGGGATATGGGAACGGGATACGGGCACGGGATACGGGAACGGGGGACGGGAACGGGATGCGGGAACGGGATACGGGAACGGGATACGGGAAAGGGATACAAGAACGGGAACGGGATACGGAATATGGAATACGGAATAGGGAATACGGAATACGGACAACGGAATAAGGAATACGGGACACTGGAAACGGCTAGCATATATAAATTAGCTGGCTATTTAAATTGCGCATCGCGCAATACAGGCCCTCTAGTCTCTATATTATAAATCCTAAAAGATGACCCGCCGCCGCCGCCGCCGCCGCTGCCGCCGCCGCCGGAGTGACGCCCTAAATCGGTTCCTGTGCAGTCGTCTGATGAGTTATGAGAGTTATTTTTTTCAGGAATTTTGGGTTCCGTGATTCAACAGGTCGTATTAAATTTTCAGCTTAATAAGACGAAAGGTGCGGTGTCGGCGCGTGCGCGCGTGCGCCATTCGTTTAACATGGGGAACGCGACATTCGGAAATCGCGAAAAACGGGCAAGTTCCTCGCGGTTCCCCGGTCACTTGCTCGGCAACCAAGAGTCGCAGCGGTACGCGAGCAACACTATGTGATAGATAATCGATTGGCCTGGCGTATAAAATGTTGTTGAGAACAATGCACGTGCCACGTGCAAAGTTGTGACCACTTTAATGATAAAATTGGCCTATTCAGGATTTAAATTGGTGCTCGGAAACTGTTCAACGTAGAACGCTGATCCGGGCACCAATTTGCAGGCGCAGTGACCCTCTTCAAATTATATTTGTTACTCAAAGCTGTGAGACTAATATTTTGGCGTTCAAGTTGAAATGCAATATTTTTGGACCATTTAATGCTTCACACCGCCGTAACACCCACAATAAGGACAAACTTGACCGGAAAATTTACACAGACGGGTAGCGCCGTTCTTGCTGACCTATATCCACCCAAAATATTTTGATAATCGCTCATAGGTAACTTATGCAGAAGTCAAACGTAAACGATTACCTAAGCTATGCGCCAGTCGGGCGCCGGCCGGCGGCCGGCGATAGCTCCCTCACGCAATAACGTAACGTCGGGCTCGTTGGCTTGCGTAGTCTGCCCCCGCCGATAGCTGCCGCCCGCAATAACGTAACGCCCGGCTCGCTCGTAATAGGTACAGATATTATCGTGAGTCATTTATAATGCGTGTATATTATGTAATACTACCACACACTGCGATCGTTTAATTTTGCCCAAGGCTGACACTGCTTCAGTCAAATTCATCCATGAGCGCATGACTAGCTGACGTCGCACCTCCTTCGCGAAGAGATTTTGTGGAAGCCGGTTGACAGATTTCAGGCATTTAAACCGCTAGAATGTTTTGGCAGAGACTGCGATGCGGCAGCGATATACGGTAATAAGATATGGAACGAAATACGGCAACAAGATACGGAAACTGGGTACGAGAAAGGGATGCTGGAACTAGATACGGGAACAGGACACGGGAATGAGATACGGGAACTAGATATGGTAAGGAGATATCGGAACGGTGTACGAGATACAGGAATGAAATACGGGAGCGGGATACGAGAACGGGATACGGTAACTGGATACGGGATCTGATTAAAGTATCCCGGATACGCGAACGGTATACCAGATACGGGATCAGAATACGGAAACGGGATACGGGAACGGGATATAAGATGTCGGGATATACGCGATATACGGGAACTGGATACGGAACGGGAAACCGGAAGGGGTTTCGGAAACTGGATACGGAGCGGGATAAAGGATATGGGATCGGATACGTGAAGGGGATACGAGATACGGAAACGGCAAACGAGATACGGGATACTCCAACGGGATACAGGAACGGGATACGGGATACGAGATACGGGAACGGGATACGGGATACAGGAACGGGATACAGGAACGGGATACGGGAACGGGATACGAGAACGGGATACAGGATACGGGATACGGGAACGGGATACGGGAACGGGATACGGGAACGGGATACGGGAACGGGATACGGGAACGGGATACGGGAACGGGATACGGGAACGGGATACGGGAACGGGATACGGGAACGGGATACGGGAACGGGATACGGGAACGGGATACGGGAATGGGATACGGAAACGGGATACGGGAAACGGGAACGGGATACGGGAACGGGAACGGTATACAGGAACGGGATACGGGAACGGGATACGGGAACAGGATACGGCAACGGGATACGGGAACGGGATACAGGAACGGGATACAGGAACGGGATACAGGAACGGGATACGGAAATGGGATACGGGATACGGGAACGGGAGACGGAAAAGAGATACGGGAACGGGATACGGGAACGGGATACGAGAACTGGATACGGGAACGGAATACGGGAACGGGATACGGGAACGGAATACGGTAACAGTATACAGGAACGGGGAAACGGGATACGGTAACGGGATACGGTAACGGGATACGGTAACGGGATACGGTAACGGGATACGGTAACGGGATACGGTAACGGGATACGGTAACGGGATACGGGATACGGGATACGGGAACGGGTTGGGATACGTAATACGTAATACGTAATACGGAATACGGAATACAGAATACAGAATACGGAATACGAGAACGAGATACGGAATATGTAATACGGCATAATACATACGGAATACTGAATACGGAATACGGAATACGGAATACTGAATACGGAATACTGAATACGGAATACTGAATACGGAATACTGAATACGGAATACTGAATACGGAATACTGAATACGGAATACGGGACACTGGAAACGGATAGCATATATAAATAAGCTGGCTATATAAATTGCGCATCGCGCAATAAAGGCCATCTAGTAAATCCTAAAAGATGACCCGCCGCCGCCGCCGCCGCCGCCGGAGTGACGCCCTAAATCGGTTCCTGTGCAGTCGTCTGATGAGTTTTGAACGTGATTTTTTCAGAACTTTTGGGTCCCGTGATTCAACAGGTCGTATCAAGTTTTGGTGTCGATCCGACCGACGGTGCGGCGTCGGCACGTGCGCGCGTGCGCCATTCGTTTAACATGGAAAATGCGACATTGTGAAATCGCGAAAAACGGCGAAGTTTCGCGCGGTTTCTCGGCCGCTTGCCCGGCAACCGAGCGTCGCAGCGATATGCGAGGAACACTATGTGATAGATAATCGATTGGACTTGCGTATAGGATGTCATCCAGAGCGATGCACGTACCACGTGCAAAGTTGTGACCACTTTCATGATAAAATTGGCATATTCAGGATTTAAATTGGTGCTCGGAAACCGTTCGACGTAGAACGCTGATCCGGGCACCATTTTACAGGCGCAGCGACCGTCTTTAAATTGTATGTGTTACTCAAAGCTGTGAGACTAATATTTTGGCGTTGAAGTTGAAATGCAATATTTTTGGACCATTTAATGCTTCACACCGCCGTAACACCCAAAACGAGGACAAACTTGCCCGTCAAATTTACACAGACGGATAGCACCGTTCTTGCTGACCTATATCCACCAAAAATATTATGTAAATCGCTCATAGGTAACTTATGCTGAAATCAAACTGAAACGATTACCGACGCTAACGTTGCGAAATAATTGCGTCGAATAAAATAGCGTCGTTTAAGTTTGCCCAAGACTGACACTGCCGCAGTCAAATTCATCAATGAGCGCATGACTAGCAGACGTCGCACCTCCCTCCCGGGGAGATTTTGTTGAAGCCGGTTGACATATGTCAGGCATGTAAACCGCTAAAATGTTTTGGCAGAAGAGACTGCGACACGGGAACGAGATACGGTAAGAAGATATGGGAACGAAATACGGCAATAAGATACGGAAACTGGGTACGGAAAGGGATGCTGGAACGAGATACGAGAACACGATACGGGAATGAGATACGGTAACTAGATATGGTAAGGAGATATCGGAACGGTGTACTAGATACGGGAATAAGATACGGGAGCGGGGTACGGGAACGGGCCACGGGAACGGGCCACGGGAACGGGCTACGGAAACAGGCTACGGGAACGGGATACGGGAACGGGATACGGGAACGGGATACGGGAACGGGATACAGGAACAGGATACGGGAACGGGATACGGGAACGGGATACGGGAACGGGATACGGGAACGGGATACGGGAACGGGATACGGGAACGGGATACGGGAACATGATACGGGAATGGGATACGGAAACAATATACGGAAACGGGATACGATAACGGGGACTGGAGTGGGAGCGCGATACGGGATACTGGAACGGGATACGGCAACGGGATACAGGAATGTGATACGGCAACGGGTACGGGAATGGGATATGGGAATGGGATACGGGAATGGGATACGGGAATGGGATACGGGAATGGGATACGAGAATGGGATACGAGAATGGGATACGGGAATGGGATACGGGAATGGGATACGAGAATGGGATACGGGAATGGGATACGGGAATGGGATACGGGAACATTATATGGGATACGGAAATGGGATACGGGAACGGGATACGGGAACAGAATACGGGAATGGAATATGGGAACGGAATACGGGAACGGAATACGGGAACGGAATACGGGAACGGAATACGGGAACTGGATACGAGAACGAGATAGGGGGACGGGATACGGGAACGGGATGCGGGAACGGGATAGGGTAAAGGGATACGGAAACGGGATACGGGAACGGGATATGGGAACGGGATACGGGAACGGGATACGGGAACGGGATACGGGAACGGGATACGGGAACGGAATACGGGAACGGAATACGGGAACGGAATACGGGAACGGAATACGGGAACAGAATACGGGAACGGAATACGGGAACGGGATACGAGAACGAGATAGGGGAACGGGATACGGGAACGGGATGCGGGAACGGGATAGGGTAAAGGGATACGGAAACGGGATACGGGAACTGGAAACGGGAACGGAATATGGGAACGGGATACGGGAACGGGATACGGGAACGGGATGCGGGAACGGGATACGGGAACTGAATATAGGAACGGGATACGGGAACGGGATACGGGAACAGGATACGGAAACAGGATACGGGAACAGGATATGGAACGGGATACGGGAACGGGATACGGGAAAAGGATATGGGAACGGGATACGGGAACGGGATACAGGAACTGGATACGGGAACGGGATACGGGAACGGGATACGGGAATGGGATACGGGAACGGGATACGGGAACGGGATACGGGATACGGGATACGGGAACGGGATACGGGAACGGGATACGGGAGCGGGATACAGGAACGGGATACGGGAACGGGATACGGGAACGGGATACGGGATACGGTATACGGGAATAGGATACGGGAACGGGATACGGGAACGGGATACGGGAACGGGATACGGGAACTGGATACGGGAACTGGATACGCGAACGGGATACGGGAACAGGATACGGGAACGGGATACGGGAACGGGATACGGGAACGGGATACGGGAACGAGAACGGGATACTTGAACGGGATAATGGAACGGGATACGGGAACGGGATACGGGAACGGGATACGGGAACCGGATACGGGAACCGGATACGGGAACCGGATACGGGAACCGGATACGGGAACCGGATACGGGAACCGGATACGGGAACCGGATACGGGAACCGGATACGGGAACCGGATACGGGAACGGGATACGGGAACAGGATACGGGAACGGGATACGGGAATGGGATACGGATACGGTAACGGGATACGGTAACGGGATACGGTAACGGGATACGGTAACGGGATACGGTAACGGGATACGGTAACGGGATACGGTAACGGGATACGGTAACGGGATACGGTAACGGGATACGGTAACGGGATACGGTAACGGGATACGGTAACGGGATACGGTAACGGGATACGGGAACAGGATACGGGAACAGGATACGGGAACGGGATACAAGAACGGGAACGGGATACGGAATACGACATACGGACTACGGAATACGGAATACGGAATACGGAATAAGGAATAAGGAATAAGGAATACCGAATACTGAATACGGAATACGAGATACGGGAAACGGCTAGCATATATAAATTAGCTGGCTATATAAATTGCGCATCGCGCAATAAAGGCCATCTAGTCTCTATATTATAAATCCTAAAAGATGACCCGCCGCCGCCGCCGCCGGGGTGACGCCCTAATTCGGTTCCTGTGCAGCCGTCTGATGAGTTATGAGGGTGATTTTTTCAGCACTTTTGGGTCCCGTGATTCAACAGGTCGTATTCAATTTTCAGCTTAAAAAAACAAAGGTGCGGCGTCGGCGCGTGCGCGCGTGCGCCATTCGTTTAACATGGGAAACGAGTCATTCGGAAATCGCGAAAAACGGGCAAGTTTCGCCCTGTTCCCCGGCCACTTGCTCGGCAACCAAGAGTCGCAGCGATATGCGAGCAACACTATGTGATAGATAATTGATTGGCCTGGCGTATAATATGTCGTTGAGAACGATGCGCGTGTCACGTGCAAAGTTGTGACCACTTTAATTATAAAATTGGCCTATTCAGGATTTAAATTGGTGCTCGGAAACTGTTTGACGTAGAACGCTGATCCGGGCAACATTTTGCAGGCGCAGTGACCGTCTTCAAATTATATTTGTTACTCAAAGCTGTGAGACTAATATTTTGGCGTTCAAGTTGAAATGCAATATTTTTGGACCATTTAATGCTTCACACCGCCGTAACACCCAAAATGAGGACATACTTGACCGGAAAATTTACACAGACGGATAGCGCCGTTCTTGCTGACCTATATCCACCCAAAATATTCTGCTAATCGCTCATAGGTAACTTCTGCTGAAGTCAAACGTAAACGATTACCGACGCTATGCGCCAGTCGGGCGCCGGCCGGCGGCCGGCGATAGCTCCCTCACGCAATAACGTAACGTCCGGCTCGTTGGCTTGCGTAGTCTGCCCCCAGCGATAGCTGCCGCCCGCAATAACGTAGCGCCCGGCTCGCTCGTGGTAGGTCAGGTAGGTCTACTAACATGCCAAGATCCGCGAGCACTGGCGAGTACCTAATATTCCGCTAACATATTATCGTGAGTCATTTATAATGCATGTATATTATGTAATCCTACCACACACTACGATCGCTTAATTTTGCCCAAGACTGACACTGCTTCAGTCAAATTCAGCCATGAGCGCATGACTAGCTGACGTCCCACCTCCCTCGCGAGGATATTTTGTTGAAGCCGGTTGACAGGTTTCACGCATTTAGACCGCTAGAATGTTTTGGCAGACACTGCGATACGCCAACGAGATACGGTAAGAAGATATGGAACGAAATATGGCAGCAAGATACGGAAACTTGGTACGAGAAAGGGATGCTGGAACTAGATACGGGAACAGGACACGGGAATGAGATACGGGAACTAGATATGGTAAGGAGATATCGGAACGGTGTACGAGATACGGGAATGAGATACGGGAGCGGGATACGGGAACGGGATACGGGAACGGGATACGGGAACGGGATACGGGAACGGGATACGGGAACGGGATACGGGAACGGGATACGGTAACTGGATACGGGAGCTGATTAAAGTATCCTGGATACGCGAACGGTATACGGGATACGGGATCAGAATACGGAAAAGGGATACGGGAACGGGATATAAGATGTCGGGATATACGCGATATACGGGAACTGGATACGGAACGGGAAACCGGAAGGGGTTTCGGAAACTGGATACGGGAGCGGGATAGATCGATTCTTGTACTCCTCGATCTTTCGAAATGTTTTGATGTTATAAATCACGAAAAGATGCTAGGAAAGCTATGCTTGTACAATGTCGACACCACTTGGTTCCGACATTACCTTCAGGGCCACTCACAACAAGTAAAAGTACGTAACACCGACGGATCTGTCATTTTTTCTAAGTCTCTGCCAATCTCATCCGGAGTTTTTCAAGGTGGATCGCTCAGCTGTTTATTGTTTTCCATATTCGCGAACGATATGTGTCTGCATGTGCCGGATGTAACGATCGTGCAGTTTGCCGATGATACCCAGCTGTTGGTGTCCGGCAAAAAAGCTGACCTGGCCAGCCTGATCTCGAGAATGGAGAGAGCTCTATCAAAGCTGTTAGCATGGTTTTGTTCCAACGATATGAAAGTGAACGCATCAAAAACCCAGATGATTGTGCTCGGTACGCGCCAGATGCTTAAGGGACTGCCATCCGTTAACATCAGATTTGCCGGTGCCACTATCCATGAGTCCGCAACTGTTAGAAATCTGGGCCTCATCATGGATAAGAACCTGTCGTACCATGACCATGTCAACCATGTTGTGTCGAAGTGCACAGGGGCGCTGCTGGCGCTTAACCACGCGAAGCATGTGCTACCTCCCTTCACACTGAAACCGATCGTGACCTCGCTTGTCGTGTCTACGCTACGATACTGCATAACTATTTATGGTAAATGTGGTACCACTGAACTACGCCGGGTGCAGAAAGTGCTCAATTTCTGTGCGCGTGTAATAAGCGGCCGTCGAAAGCAAAGCCATGTGACCGATGTCCTTAGAGACTTGAAGTGGCTGAGCGCGGCAAACCTAGTCCTGTACCATAGAATATGTAACGTGCGAACTATTAGACAGACAGGCCAACCATCCAGTATAGCATGTACACTAGAGAACGCGACAGATCATGGCCACGACACCCGGAATGCCCAACGACTGCGGCTACCCCGAATACGCACCGAGGCGGGAAGAAGGCAGCTGGTGTACAGCGGTGTTGACGCCTATAACGAGTTTTGCACAACCTATGATGGACAGTCGTCCTTCAAAGGAGCACTCAGGCTGCATTTACTGCAGAACCAGACATGAACACGGTCGTTTAGACGATTCATTGTGACGACGAATGCGTGACGTGTTGATTGTGATGTGTGCTAGCTTTTAACCTTTTGTATCTTTTGACATTGCGTTAATGAAAAGCCGCAAATGAGCGGATTTAACGTGAATAAATGAACTGAACTGAACTGAACTGATAAAGGATACGGGATCGGATACGTCAAGGGGATACGAGATGCGGAAACGGGAAACGAGATACGGGATACGGGAACGGGATACGGGAACGGGATACGGGAACGGGATACGGGAACGGGATACGGGAACGGGATACGGGATACGGGATACGGGATACGGGATACGGGAACGGGAACGGGATACGTAATACGTAATACGTAATACGGAATACGGAATACAGAATACGGAATACGAGAAACGAGATACGGAATACGGAATACGGAATAATGAATACGGAATACTGAATACGGAATACTGAATACGGAATACTGAATACGGAATGCTGAATACGGAATACTGAATACGGAATACTGAATACGGAATACTGAATACGGAATACTGAATACGGAATACTGAATACGGAATACTGAATACGGAATACTGAATACGGAATACTGAATACGGAATACTGAATACGGAATACTGAATACGGAATACAGAATACGGAATACTGAATACGGAATACTGAATACGGAATACTGAATACGGAATACTGAATACGGAATACTGAATACGGAATACTGAATACGGAATACTGAATACGGAATACGGGACACTGGAAACGGCTAGCATATATAAATAAGCTGGCTATATAAATTGCGCATCGCGCAATAAAGGCCATCTAGTTACTTATAAAATTAGTAAGTACGTACAAATGTAAGGATTATCTAATCATTGCTTACACAACTAGGATAATATTGTCAGTGGCGAAGGGTTCGTTCGCTGGTCCAGTAACGCTGCTATTATTTGCATGCTTACATATGAAGCTTCTCGACACAGCGCTACGTTTTTTGACACAACGCTGAATGACAGGAGAAAACATCAATTATATTCAGCAGGAGAGTCTTTACAACCAGAGTATGCAGAAAGTGATTTTTCGACATGGCCTTCAAAACTCCTATCTCAGCGTTAAAAATCCCATTATGAAAGTGACTGGTTTCCTTTAGACACTGTATTGGCACCCCTGCAAAAGATCACGTGCTACCCTTCCGCTCGAATGGTTTGATGATGTGTCCGTACAAGTTTTGAAACCATGGCGACGCCACCGTGACTAAAGCAACACATATCTGGCAAATAAAGATGATGACTCGGATTGGACAGACTGGGCTGAGCTGACAAAATGAATCCAACCAAATCTGACCTAACCTAACCCAGCGGAATTTGTATTTGCCACAAACATGTTGTGTGACCTCTGCTTATTGCAAGCCTACATCTGTCAAGCCTACCAGTTCGAAGTTAATATGGAGCCCCTACTTACCGCAGGTTAATATTCGCAAATATGCCTACAATTGAGTCATTGACAGCGTTCATTCAGACTTCAGCCAAACAAAGTCATCATCGCTAATTTCCCCCACACTCACCTGCTCCGTTCACGTCTCGCGGCAGACTGGACACACACCTCCCAGCCGGGAGAGAGAGAGAGAGAGAGAGAGAGAGAGAGAGAGAGAGAGAGAGAGAGAGAGAGAGAGAGAGAGAGAGAGAGAGACAGACAGACAGACAGACAGACAGACAGACAGACACCCGATCCACCCGTCTGCCGTCGGCGAACACACGACACTGGCCGGGCCCGAGTCGGCCGATCTCAGCCGAGACGAGGCGAGCAGCGAGACGGCGCGCGTCGAGAGCGTCAGGATCGACGAGACGTCACGTCGGGATCGACGAGTGTTGACGTCGATCACGAGTGGTGAAGGTCGTTGACGTCGATCACGAGTGGTGAAGGTCGTTGACGTCGATCACGTTGAGACCGACAGGTGGTGAAGCTGTGACGTGGAAATTGATGGGATGTGAAACCGTGATGTTGAGATCAATTGAGGTGGGGATAGCGACAGTTGCAGGGGTTGCGGTTCGGCGATTCTGACGATTTTGAAAATGATTTTTGTTTTATTACACCTTGCGCCAGAAGCCGTATTTGGTAAATTGTCTGTTATGAGTCGTTAAAGGGAGGTAATGACCTTTTTCCACACCCAAAATGGTGTTAGCACCTGAAATCGATCGACGAGGCCAAAATATGATGTAAATCCATCACATTTTTCATATAAACATTCCTACCGAAAGATATTGGCAGTTTCCTACCGATAAGCGATCCACGCTTATATCGGTCGGTAGTCGGTAACGAATTCAGTAAATTAGCTTCCCTACGCATTGTTATTTATCATGAAGGCATGCAATATGTTTCCTGCACTCTATCTTTTGCGAATACTTGCCAAAACATTTATGAACAATCAACAATCGTTTGAAAAAAGTGTATTGACATCGGTAGTTTAGCTTGGCACCGGCCGGCCGGTGCCAAACTAAACTACGCCGACCTATTTAGTGTCGGCGATTTGTTTACAAGTGCCCATTCAACAACGTTGAACAGATTGATGAAAAAGCGCCAGATGTTGCGCTTTCCAATAGTGGAGGGAAAATACCGATCATTAATTTTCTCAAACTTCCAACTTTGAGTCAGCTACCTCAGCTACTAACTCAGCTACCCACGATTTCAGCAAGATGTGCCTCATGTGTAAAAAGTTATTCAAGAAAAACCTCAGGGCCTGGCCTGTCAGGCCCTCCCGTAGGACGAGGGTTAATTTTTTAATTTAGATAACAACATTTTAACACCATAACGGTAGCTAAAGAAATTGTTGCCAACAAATTAAAAAGATGATTATCTCCTTTGAATTATGCAATCTAACATATTCTCGCGACATCGTCTCCGAGAGTTTGACGCTCCGGCATATTGCCACCGGTTATTCCTTCACTTCATCTGGAAAAATGTACATTCTCTCCCAATCTAAGCCGGATAAGCAAAACCCAATCAGCAACACCGGCGGTGGATGAAGCGCAGAGTCAGAATGTGACAGTCTCGGCGCACTATCGCGCATCAGTGGCGCGCTGTCTATGTTGTTTATACTGACAAATTAGGCAAATCGTCCCGAGCTCCGCCCCACCGCGCCTGACTCGACAAGACGTAAACCTATATGCGAGACGAATGTGTCGGGGCACACTCTAACCGGAAGAGACGAAGCACGGCCTGACTCTGTCGCTTACCTGGTGCAGATGAGGAATAGGAGAAGGTCGCAGGCTTGGCTTGGCTTGGTTGGGCTAGGGTAAGGCCACTTCGGCTCACACGGACCATTGCGTAGCCTTGGGATGAAGAAAAATGGGTAAAATGGAATAAATTATAAGCCGACCAGGCGTCTGTTCAGTAGAGCCCTTCATGGGACACTTCTTCAGCCCCCCATCCCGTTCCAGCCCATTCAGCCAGACACAGACACGTTCCAATCCGAATTCATAATTGATGGGGCTTTCATTCCCACCCATTCCATAGGCGTACACATGGGGGGGGGGGGGGCGGGGTGGCATACGGGGCAATCCCCCCCCCCCCTGAAGGTCTGTACGTGCCCCCTTTGGTCGAAAAAATGAATGATTTTTTTCAGAGAAAAATGGTGAAAATATGATCTTTGAAAAATATAGTGGGCCAAATCCGGTGAGTTTTTTTGGTGGGGGCACTTTATGCCCCCCTGAGCAAAAATTGCCCCCTCCTGGAGCCAATCCTGGGTACGCCACTGACCCATTCCCACCCATTTCAGCATATTGCACTGTGGTGCTAAAAAATTATATGGTCTGTCCCAAACCCGTTCCAACCCGTTACATTTCCCAAAAAAATGCCACATTCCCACCCATTTCCATCCCATTTCCATTCCCATATGGGATTTCCATTCCATGAAGGGCTCCACTGTTCAGTGATTGGTTATTAGTGACGCATCGTAACGTAAACATCTGTCTCAGCAGCTGGCTTCACCTTTGTTCAGTTAACCCTCGCCCGTGCAGCGTCTGATCAGTGCGTGACCGGTGCAGGGGGTACGACCGCCCCCCCCCCCTAGCGTTTCGCCCCTAATTGGGCAAGAGCTTCAATTAAAAACTAGCGTGTTGCTTGTCACGAGAGGAAGCCATTGATACCCGATTTTAAGGTCCTATGTCATTAGGTGACCTCTCTGGTCATGTCAATGACCCAAATGTCATCCAAATTGAAAATGCGTATAAATTGAATTGCATCGAGCTAGAATCGTGAATGAGCATATCACAATGCTTAATGGGTGCCACATTCGTAATCAGCGTCACAAAATATCCTAGAAACTGCAAATTCCAAAAAGGTCATGTCAGGTCATGTCAGGTCATTTGAGGTCAGTGACCACGGTTGACGTGTTGGGGCGCATGACCCCACTGGAACATATAATTATGTAAAGTGGATCCATATTTGAAATAAGCGTAACAAAATGTCCTAGAAACTGCCAGAAGCCAAAACAAGTAATATGAGGTCATTGGAGGTCAGTGACCTCGGTTGACCTCTGAAAAGGTCAATCGAGGTCACAATCTCAATGGAAACCAGTACTGTTACCTGGAAACACCTGTGCATATGCTTCCTGAACAACAAACACTATGAAGCTGCACAAGTTACAAGGATCAATGCTACGGGACGCCAGTTGCGCCTGACATGACCTTGAAAAAACAGGGTCATGTGACTTACAGCTTATAAATTTCAGAATATGTGTCAAATTGTTCACAAGTAGGGTACTGAAAGCGTCATCGCAATCGGTGGATATTTACGCGAGTTATTCCCGAAAAGCCGAGGGGGGTGGCATCCCCCCCCCCCCCCCCTCCACTGGCGAGGGTTCACCTTTCAGCTTTCTGAAAGTTGTCAAATATACGCTGGTTGTAGTAGAAAATATGAAGTAAGTGCTGCTGAAAACGATGGAGATATTTTTCACTCGAAAAGTCACTTAACTTAACCGCGCACTGCAGGGGGGTTGATTCCCCCCCCCCCCCCCCCCCCCCCTCAGGTTTTTCAAAGATAGCGGAAAAAACGGCGGCGCGCAGCGCCGCCGGGTTTTGATACACCTGTTAGGAAATCAATTGCGCACACTTTGAGAAACAAATATGCTCGGGTCATCTCAGGCAGGTCACCAGACCAGGTCAAGTGACCCCACCACCAAAAATGTTTGCCTTTGTGCCAAAGCCAGAGTTTTCACCGAGCAGGTTGAAACTTACAGGATGTCATGAGGGCATCAGAACTTACAATTCGTATAACTCGGAATTTTGATATCGGTGACCTAAGGTCAGGTCAATTTCGTAACCTCCCCATAATAAGTTCAATGGGGAAATATACAAATGCTTCCTATTTCAAGGATATGCATGGTACTAGTCCAATTACTTCTGGATCATGTTATTATAGAATACTCTTGATGATCCAAGTGTAAGTTTTGTTCAGTCACCCCTATTGAGTCATTTGAGGTCATGCGAGGTCACCATCACTTTTTTGTCAATAACTCTAGATATAATGAAGATAGAGAAGTAAAACAGACACCAATGTGTTTGTCTCGTCGATACACGTCTTCGCATATGCAACATGCCCTATTTGGGTCACCACTTGACCTTGACCTTAGGTCAAATTGTTAAGTTGACTTAACAAGGTCACTATATATATCATCCAAAGCGCCTTCACAGATAAACACAATGGCGTAAACAGTTTCCCGTTATCTTTATTAAGTAAAGGTTAATAGCAAAAAACGATTTAGCAAATAAAATGCATTTTTCCCCTTTTTGACCTCTGGAGCCTCAAATATTGACCTGAGATCAAATCTGAGGACACCTCAGCGATTGCAAATTTAACTGACTGGCGTTTGCTTTTTTCCGTTTGTTTCTAACTATCATCGTTTCTGAGATATATGAGAATTTCTGGAGCGATGTCCTAAAACAGGAAAAAAAACTGGAAAATTTGACCTTTGATGACCTCTGGTGACCTCAATTTTGACCTGACTTAAAAAACACTGAAATACTTTCGATAGAACATGTATCAAGCTATCAAATGCCTTTTTCCGCTTCTCGCTACGTTGCGTAGTTTTCGAGATCTCAGGGGGGCGGAAATCAACCCCCCCTGCAGTTCGTGTTCGGCGCAAAGCCCCTGCAGTGCGCGGGTTAATACAAATTAAGCTTTTAGATTTGGGTGAATGACGTCATTATTGAGCTATAGACCGCCGCTGATTGGCTGACAAAGTGGGATTGGCTGAAAAAGTGGCTGTCCGACAATCAGCGGCTGCACCAGCCTGGAGGCATTTTGCAAATGGTAAATTAAATTGCTTAAAAACTGTTAAGTTTTGGGAGAAATGACCTTAGTAATTTAGACATCTCAATACCGGCCCAAGATAATTGGCTATCTCAGTTTAAAACTAATACAAAGGTGAAACATTCCTTAAATGGCGGCCGCTCATCAAATTGCAACAGCCAACCAGCCAGAGTTGCAATGTACCGACCATAGATGGCAGCAGTGAGCACTGATCAGCTCCCGGCGGTCACCAACAAACTGTTCAGTTCAGAAAGGTGCGTCCCGGCATATGGCAGTGTCACCAACCAGAGTTTCGGTATATCGATCATAGATGACAGGAGTGAGAACTGATCAGCTCCGGCGGTCACCAACAAACTGTTCAGTTCAGGAAAGTCCCGGCAGATGACAGTGTCACCAACCAGAGTTTCGGTATATCGATCATAGATGGCAGCAGTGAGCAATGATCAGGTCCCAGCGATCACCAACCAACTGTTCAGTTCAGGGAAGCCCGGCATATGGCAGTGTCACCAACCAGAGTTTCGGTATATAGATCATAGATGGCAGCAGTGAGCACTGATCAGGTCCCGGCGATCACCAACCAACTGTTCAGTTCAGGGAAATCCCGGCAGATGGCAGTGTCACTAGCAAGAGTTTCGGCATATTGATCATAGATAGCAGGCTGAGCACCCAGTGGCGTGCACATAAATTCACAAAGGACCAGGTCATTGCCTTGAGAGGCGCCACCCAATCGACAGGGGCGCCACCAATATTTGCGAAAATTTTGCATGGGGGCGCCTCTCCTTCCGCACCGTGCGGAAGGAGAGCCCCCCCCCCCCCCCCCCGTCACTAGCCGGAGGGGCGCCGTCACTGGCCAGGGGCGCCGTCACGGGCCGGAGAGGGGAAGTCACTGTCCAGTGGGGTGCCGTCACTTGTCGGAGGGGCGCCGTCACTGGCCGGAGGGGTGCCGTCACTGGTCGGAGGAGCTCCTTCACTGGCCGTAGTGGCGCCGTCGCTGGCCGGAGGGCGCTGTCACGGGTCGGGGGAGGCGCCGTCTATGACAGGGGGCGCCCTCACTGGCCGGGGACGCCGTCACTGGCTGCAAGAGCGCCGTCACTGGCCGGGGAATGTCGTCACTGGCTGGAGTGGCGCCGTCACTGGCTTCAGGGCGCCGTCACTGGCCGGAGGGGCGCCGTCACTGATCGGAGGGGCGCCGTCAGTGGCCGGAGGGTCGCCGTCACTGGCCGGAGGGGCGCCGTCACTGATCGGAGAGGCACCACCTTTGCGTGGGCGTCTTGGATCAAAAGGACCAGGTGATGCCCTGAATGACCGTATACTCGGTACGCCACTGCTACTCGGTACACGGTATACTCGGTACGCCACTGCTACTCGGTACTCGGTATACTCGGTACGCCACTGCTACTCGGTACTCGGTATACTCGGTACGCCCACTGCTACTCGGTACTCGGTGTACTCGGTACGCCACTGCTACTTGGTATACTCGGTATACTCGGTATGCCACTGCTACTCGGTACTCGGTATACTCGGTGCGCCACTGATACTCGGTACTCGGTATACTCGGTATACTCGGTACGCCACTGCTACTCGGTACTCGGTATACTCGGTACGCCACTGCTACTCGGTACTCGGTATACTCGGTACGCCACTGCTACTCGGTACTCGGTATACTCGGTATACTCGGTACGCCACTGCTACTCGGTACTCGGTATACTCGGTACGCCACTGCTACTCGGTACTCGGTATACTCGGTACGCCACTGCTACTCGGTACTCGGTATACTCGGTATACTCGGTACGCCACTGCTACTCGGTACTCGGTATACTCGGTACGCCACTGCTACTCGGTACTCGGTATACTCGGTACGCCACTGCTACTCGGTACTCGGTACGCCACTGCTACTCGGTACTCGGTCTACTCGGTACGCCACTGCTACTCGGTACTTGGTCTACTCGGTACGCCACTGCTCAGCACTGGTCAGTGATCAGATCCCCGTTACGCTTCTTGCCCTATGCTAATGCAGACATGAGGGCAGACAGATACAACGAACAGCGCTATCAACGAGAAACTTCGGGTAGCTTCTCCTACATCAATTTTACGTCTTCTGTGCAAAAATGAAGCAATTTCGTCGAAAATGTTTTGAGATATAGCAAATTTAGTGACGTTACTACACACGAGTTTGACGACAAAATCAGCTAAACTTTAGCAGGCCGTACAAAGACCATTTTTTAAAGCAAAATTTCACCAAACTAAAAAATGTAAAATGCCACGGGCTACAAAATGGCTATCTCGGATTTGTGAAAATTGTGTTTGTGACCCACAAAAATAAAACAGTTATTTTTTTGGGCGGGAAAATGCCCTTAAAAATCAACATTTTCAAACATGTTAAAAAAATCGGAATATATGTCGGAACACCACATATGGACAATACCCAATTTGTCCCCCTCTGATCGGCTCCGGCGGTCGCCAACCAACTGTTCAGTTCAGGGAAGCCCGGCAGATGGCAGTGTCAG
>JAXIVJ010009849.1:0-49480 GCA_036785665.1 Chirona hameri
ACCAGCTTCAGGGTGGCCAGACTGTTCCTGCAACATCTGAAGCAAGGAGAAGGTGAGTCATTTGATGACTTTGTGTCCCGCTGTAAGCTACAGGCTTATAAGTGCAACTTCCGTGATGAGCAAGAGTTCAATGAAAGAGTCATTGAGCAGGTAATCACTGGCACCTGCCATTCGGAAGTCCAAAAAGAGCTCCTCAGCAAGGACAACACCCTCAATTTGGACAAAGTGTTGGATGTTGGCCGCAATCATGAAGCATCAAAGCAGCACATGAGACAACTCCAGAGTGTGCAGTCCCAAGACTCTAGCCAGGCAGTGCACTATGTTTGAAAAGCCCCAAGATCAGACCAAATGTGTCCCAGATGTGGCTACCAAGCAGATGCCCGCAAGCAGGAGTGCCCAGCCATAGGATCAACATGTTCTGTCTGTGGCAAACAAAACCACTGGAGCACAGTCTGCCGCCAGGCACAGGAACCCAGCAACTATCAGCCAAGAGACAGCAGGCCGATGTTCCAAAACCATCAAGAAAGACATGCTCCAACGCAGCAAGGATGGCAGCAAGCACCAAACCGCAGACATCACAACAGGTCAGTGAATGCAATCAGCCAAGACGAACAGTTCAGCAGCTGACCATCAACAGTCTAGAAATCGCAGCCATGAGTACAGTGAGTGAATATACTCGAGACGAGGCCATCACATACCTGCAAGCGAAGATGGAAAGGGAAAAACTGCTGGTTAAACTCAGGGTTAAGGTGGATACTGGAGCACAATGCAACACCCTGCCCATAAGCATATACCAAAAGATGTTCCCTCACTCCCTAACTGCTGAAGGTCTACCACAGGCTGAAAACGTGACAAGAAGTGATGTAGTGCTCACAGCCTACAACGGCACCATCATCAAGCAGCACGGAGGTGTGGAGCTGCCATGCAGATTCAGTGACAGCAACTGGGTCACCAGCAAGTTCTTCGTGGTGAAGTCTGAGGGCCCAGCGATCGTCGGACTACCAAGCTCCCGCCAGCTGAACCTGGTGACACTGCACTGTGCAATCGCAGCCGCAGACAGCAAGCTCAACACGCTTGACGACCTGATGAAGCTCTACCCAGACCAATTCGACAAGATTGGCAAGTTCCCAGGGAGATATCACATAGAGCTGAAAGGGGATGCCAACCCTGTGATACACGCCCTGAGGAAGTTCTCCATCCACCTGAGAGACCAACTCAAGGCGCAGCTGGACGACATGGAGACCTCAGGGGTCATCAGGAAAGTGCAAGAGCCCACAGACTGGGTCAACAGCATGGTCTGCGCGAAGAAGAATGATGGAACCCTCAGAGTGTGCCTCGACCCAAAGGATCTCATCAAGGCCATCAAAAGGTGCCACCACACGACACCAATGCTGGAAGAGCTGATACACAAGCTGTCAGGCGCCACTGTGTTCAGCAAGCTGGACGCCAAGAACGGCTGCTGGTCGGTGGAGCTGGATGAGGCAAGCTCACTCCTCACCACCTTCAACGCCCCCTTCGGCAGGTACATGTACCTCAGGATGCCGTTCGGACTGGTGATGTCACAGGACGTGTTCCAGCGCAAGATGGACCAGATCCTGGAGGAATGCCATGGAACCATGGGGATCGCGGACGACGTGGCTGTCTTCGGCAAGAACGAAGCCGACCACGACGTAAACCTCCACCACCTGTTCGTAGTCGCGAAAAAACATGGTCTGACGTTCAACAGCAATAAATGCGCCATCAAGCAGGCGTCCATCCGGTTCTACGGCATCACGTATGACCGGGACGGAGCGCACCCTGACCCTGACAAGTTCGCTGACATCAAAGGGATGGCAAGACCCTCCACCCAGAAGGAGCTTCAAGAGTTCTTGGGCGTCATCACCTACATGTCTCCATTCATGCCGAAGCTGTCAGAATGGGTTATGCTGGAGTTGACCAAATGCAATAGCACCTCTCCGGTCGAGTCGAAACATGCACAAAACATGTGGATGCTGATGCCGTCGTCACCGCAAGCCGACGAGCAGGGGTGGTAAAAATAGACTATGGTTCTCCGACCAAATCGAAAGTTAGAAAATGGTTCTCCAGCAACATTAATGCAATATCGCTCGTTGAAACAATATTTATATTTATACTCTTGTGAAATATTGATTATACATGAAAAAAATAAAGTTGCAGAAACTCTGATAAGCTACTCTGTAGCTGATGCAATATTAAAGACATTGTCAAGTTCTTGAGGTCCCTATAGAAGAAGAGAGTATAGACAGATCCTATGCCATATTTGTCATTTAATGTGAATATTTTTTTCACTTATGACACAAAAGTGTACCAGTAATACCAAAAGCTATGACGTCACCAAAAACGATACATAAAAAGACATAAAAGAAAAGTGCAACAAAGAGCCTCTTGGGCCCATCCGATGTTACCCCCCCCCCCCCCCCCCCCCCCCCACCACCACCACCAGTCTCGCCCCCTTCAAATAACCTTACTCTACCTGCATAAAAGAAGGCTAATCCCACGAGTATTTATGAACTCTGAACTCTATGAACTCTATGAACTGGTCCGATCCCTTCTCTGTAAAGTATTTATCTAATCTAATTTTGTCGGAAGCAAGTGTGACTGCATCAGCGACATCCCCTGGTAGCATATTCCAATGTCCTACAACCCTTCTACTGAAAAATTACTGTCATAGCCTATGTCTCATAATGAGTTTATGCTGATGACCTCTACCTCGATTTTCCGTATTGAACTCAAACATTCCCTTTAAATATCCAAAATGCTGACCATTTACAAATTTGAAGACTTCAATTAGATCTCCTCTTAGGCAGCCTTCTATATCTAAGTGAAAACATACCCAATTTCTTGAATCTATCTTCATAAGGTAAACTACCAAGACAATTAACCATTTTTGTTGCCATTTTTTAAACTCTTTCTAACAACCAGCAATCTTTCTCATAAGTTGGAGACCAGGCTTGTACACAATACTCCAAATGTGGTCTAACGTATGCACAATACAGTTTTGTTATTACCTTGTAATTGCTGTAAATGTACATAATCATACATAACCAAACATAAACATAGCCATAACTAATAACCAATCATATGATACATAATCAAACTTGACCTGACATTTACAGCAATTAAGGTCGCAGGGACCCATGTTTAGAACGTGCCGCTCACATTCGCTCGCTGCGCTGCAGAACCTACCAGGGGCTGTCGCGCCCCTGGACCCCCCAGACCATCTCATAGACAGCATGGGTGGAGCTTTTCAGAGCAGGTTGGTGGGGCAAAATATCATATTGGATGGTTGCTTTGCATGACTGAGGTGAAAATGAACAGTTTAACATTAGGAAGCCTTCAAATCTGACCAAAGTTGGTGGGGCAGAACATAAAAATTGTGGGGCCAAAATGAAATTTGATGAAAGAATCAAAGTTGACCGCACAAACTGGGGGGGGGGGGGAATTACTGAACCAAAGGCAAATACAAGCAGTTTTAAACAAAAATTTAATCAGACTTTTTACAGGTAGGGTAGACATTAAAGGGAATAGGTCACCTTGAAAGTTGTCTGTCGAAGTTCAACCATACGGTGCATCTTGAGCTCAAAACTACGAATATGACTTTGGTTTGGACAACTGATGGATATATGTGGAGAAAGAAGTAAGTTTCTCTTTCTATTTCACGAGAAATCGTACGATAGCAGCAGGCGTTACGGCTCCCCCGCTCCGCCTGACCCTCTCGAGCTTAT
Source organism: Chirona hameri (assembly GCA_036785665.1). NCBI lineage: Eukaryota > Metazoa > Arthropoda > Thecostraca > Balanomorpha > Balanidae > Chirona > Chirona hameri. The sequence continues at coordinate 3,744 of JAXIVJ010009849.1, forward strand.
CCAGAGGGCCATTGAGTCTGTGAACGGGGACATCGAGCCTGCCCAGGGGTTGCTAGCCGTCGCTTGGAGCGCCTGCTATAGCTGGAGCGCCTGCTAGCCGTGGTCGGCGCTGTCATAATGAGCGGTAATGTGCTGTACTCTGACCCACCTGGTGCAATGTTTTCTTGGGTTTAAAAATGGTAATTTGATAAGTCTGATGCGTTTTTGAATTCGGGTGGGGGGGGGGGGGCGGTGGTAGTACAAAACAATTTAACAATTTTCCTCTCAGGAGTGTGTGTGCTGCACTATTTGTCAGCCAGGGGCGTCGCCGACGGGAGGGTCGGGGGAGGTCTGGGCAAACTCCCCCCACTTTTAGAAGGCGGGGGAGGGGGGGTCAACCCCCCTCACCTTTTTCGGGAACAATTAACAATTTATCGTAAAAATTGCCTTTGCAGTGCAGTCAAAATCCAGCTATCCAGGGCAGGGCTAGTGTCAAAAACTGGAAAATTTCGCGCCGCTTCGCGGCATGACATAAGTTTCGCAATTGCTTATACAAATTTGGAAAATGGGGAAAATAATTAAATTAAGTGTCTGGCAGAGGCTCTCCTTGGCGGGAATTGCTGGCCCCAGTTCCCATTCTCTTCATAAAATATTCACTTTTAAGTTTCAAGCAGGCTACATGTTTAGCTAGTTTGCCGAGTTCCGAAAAAGGCGACGCGAACGCAAAGACGAGGAGATCGGCACCCGGAAGCTGCTCCAGCGGTGCACAATTTGCTGGACCGAAGAGCTAATAGTGGAAACAGGCCAGGACCATCTCATCAAGCCATCTCACCTCACGGTCTGGTTCCAATACTAACATTTCGTTTTCCAGGACGTAAAATTAAAATTTGCACGCCACTTCGCGGCGTCATATCGGTAGTCATCGTCATAACGAAGCCCCATGGTCATCATCATCGGTTCGTCGTAACGCTGAATTGAATGAATAGCATGTTAAGCTTATTATCCGAGCTACAAAGCCCACCACCTATATTTCTGGGTTTTATCAGGCAAAACCGTACAAATTTCGCGCCGTTTCGCGGCGCTAACTAACAAGTACATACATACCTACTATAACATGAAAATCCACATAAAAAATGCTGCAAAGGCTTAAATACACGTATCAAAATGGGGGTACATTTTTCGTCATTTCAGCCGCCCCACACTCAAAAGCCGACCCCCACCTGTTGTCAGCTAAGATATGTTTTCTCTTCTGTACGTAACAATACAAATTAGTAATGCGCTCAGTACAATGCCTATAATGAGGGTCCTGGTCCAATCCAGCTCATCAAAAGTAGACGAGAAAAAAAAATGTTAAAAAGGGGGCCTCACAAAATAAAGTGGCCGAAATCCGTAGAGTTTTTCATATCCAGGGGTATTTTTTGGGGGTGGGGCCTCTCTCAGGGGCTTGCCTCCCCCTTTCTGAAGGTCTGGCTGCGCCCCTGGTCCGGGGTTACAGTTGTTTACCGTTGTCTCCCTTCAAACTGACAACCCTTTGCCTGTGATGACTTTCAGACACCAACACACTACCAATAACATGAAAGTGTGATGTCTTTGATGTCCCAAATTACCACAACACCACCAGTAACGTGCCAAGTCTGATGTGTTGACATGTTAAATTTACCCTACTTGCTATGCGATTTATTTTATCCACTTTTTGAGCAACCATATTATTAATTATTTTAACTTAACCTTACCTTGAACTCTGAAGGAGGTGCTTCACAGAATTGCTAAAAAAAACAGCATGCGTCGCTTCCGAAAGCGACGATCGCTCTCCAAATGGAGGTTTTAAAATGCTGCCATCATGCCTAAAATGCTGCCAGTCATTGGTCAACAATCTAAAATATACTCTGGGTTTCTAAATTTGTTCCAAAATATATACCCGTTCTACTATGCAGCGAAGTTAGCTGATAAAACCAGCGGATCCGCTGGACGGACGGCGGAGAGTCTCCCGTTCAAAGTCAATGAGTGGTCTTTCGTGGTTCTCCCAAACCGCTGACGACTGAAATAGTAGTTTGCAGACAACTTGGTAGTTTTGTATGGTCTATAAAAACAAATATATTTATGGTCTAATATGCTGCCAAACTTGTATCACTGTTGCTATATGGGACACGTATTTTTTTGGTAAACTGGGATGCGTATTTGTTTGGTAGACTGTGCATTTTCATGTGTGGGTAGAAAATGTGTGATATGTTTCATGTGAAATGTGAAAATGTGTAAATGTGTTTCAAATGTGAAAATATGTTTCATGTGTGGGTATAATTCAGTAGAAATTGCTCTCGAATATCCCACGATTCGATGTAAAAGGCACACGCAGGGGTGAAAAAAACGTCTAAGCTGTCAGCGACAAAGCCCATATCTGTCTAATCTGTCTACAAAACAATGATGCAGCGAAACTGCTTACAAAATGTATTACCGTAGAGGGCGGCGTGTTTTTCGCCCGATTCCGAATATATCCTGAATTTAACTTGTGATTGGACCAGCTATCCATCAGCACAGTAGTAACATCACCTCAATAACATGTGAAAATGCACAAGGAATCTTGCCTCAGAGCTGTCAAAAGCAAGCAGTCGCAATTATTTAATAAGTGAAAAAATACTTCTATTGTTTTTGTTGTTAGTCAAAACAAGTGCACATTCTCTGCCCAAAAATAGTGAACACATCATGAGCATTGTATTGCACAGTTATCTGTCAACTACTGAAGGCATGCCAGCTGTAGCGCTCTGTTCGCCAGCCAGCGGGACTCAGGTGACCAGCTCAGGAACTCGGGAAAGCGCGCGGGTACTAGGCACTATCCACCATACTAGGTACTATCCACCATGCCTATATTCACTTGTATGTGAATAGCGCGCACTTGGCCGAGGCGGTATTTTTGTGCCGGGTGATGACGGTCCCCGCCACTGTCTTGTGGATGCCAGTGGTGCGTCGCGTAAAGCGAAAGTCTGTTTTTCGCTGGACAGCACGGATCAGGTCGTCTTTTAGACAGACTGTCTAGACAGACTGTCTAATTCTTGTCGTTTTCGTGTCGTTTCCAATAGCAGAAATACATTGGTCGCTGGCCTGGCGGCCGGGAAATTTCTGTACCCCCCTGTCTAAAAAAGATGCCACCACTAAATGAAAAGGGTGCTGATTGGGAGTAGTTTGACGCAGAATCGGATCATTTCTGATGACTGTAGTTGCGAATAAAAGTGAAGTTGTGAAGAGGCAATTCTGTCTTATTTTTGATGTTCGACCATAATCTGTCATCGGCGTGTGACACCGTGTCACTGTTTCTTTTTCACCCCTGGGCCGCACACGCATGCAAAAATGTAGCATGTGGCTTCTCTGATGATCATTTGTGATGAAAAAATAGCCAACCTGGCAAGAAAAAGGGAAATTTTGTTCTCCGACGTCGTCCAGCAGGACGGGTCGGAGAACAAAATTTCCTCGGTCGGAGTTTCAAAATTTCATTTTACCACCCCTGCGGCGACGAGCCATTCATTCCGAAGACGATAGCCCGCAGCTCCGCCAGTGACAGCGGCATCAGCTCAAGTACACAGGCACCGACACGCGGCAGGCGACAAGCCACCTCCGGCACATTCCCCAGCCCGCTCACTTCCCCAGCCACGCGCGGTCCAACGCTGACAAAGTAGTTATTCAGTTCGTCGACTGAAGCGTTGGGCCTCTCGCGAGGATCGCTTACCGCCAACAAAATATTTTATAATCTGCCACATTGAATTACGCCCGTTTTCGCGGATGCGTCGCTTCATGTCATCACGACTGTCGCGCCTGATGGCGGAACGCACTGCCCGATTCACGTCACGGTACTCGGTGGACCCGTGTCCGAACTCAGCCAGCGCCCCACAACGGCGACACATCAAAGCTTTGGTAGCGTCTGACACTGTGGGGGCGCTGGGGTTCCGGATTCGAACAGTTCTGATGGGAGCATGGGTGTCTATCACAGGCAGAAAGATGGCAACAAAACTATCCCACCTTCCGGAGACCGTGGGGGCGCTAAAAACGGCACTCCAATCAGCCTGCACAAGATCAAGTTGTTAAAGAGCGGGATCGATGCGGTGGAAACAACGTGTGCGTACTCTGGTACACGGAGGCTTACAACGAGGCATATCAAAAAACGCGCGAACAAACTTATGGGTGCTAAAATGACAAACCTTCAGGTAAAACAGGACTTGACGACGTCGCGACAGTTAGTGATACAAACATCGAGTGATGAGCCGGAGAAGTAAGTAGATGACGTCACACATTGAGTCAGCGAATGGTCGGAGATAAAATTACGCAAAGCACGTTTAGCGGGATCTGAGTCGGGTTTCAGCCAGAAACAATTTAAATCACCGCAAATAAACACTTTTAATCTGGGATAATGTACGGTAACGTGCTGAAATTGTGCCTCTAGACCAGCAAAGTCAGCGCTCAAATCGGCGATGTTTCTTCTTGGCGGGCGATACACGGCGCACAGCACACAGGTCAAAATGGACCTGATATTTTAGAGCAAGAGGTTCGTTTTGACGTTAGTCCTTAGGACCAAATCGAGTAAAAATCGGTGACCGACGCTGAAAACGTTTATGTGAAGCTGTGGACATCATGGACATTGGACATCCATCCAAACTATTTTTAGGTGCCCCGAGTGTGAAAGGTACAATATACCTTCCTTCAACGCCTCGCCAGGCATATTAAAGAAGTGTCACGGTTATGTAATATGTCCAGGCCTCTTCGTAGGCGCAATCCAGGGCGCTATCGGGAGTGGGGGGAGGGGGGCAAAAACGTATTATTGGTTGCGAAGGTCAAGGGTGTTAGGTCACCGTCGGAGGGAAGCTGAAGGCGTCAGGCTACCATCATTCTGAGTGCGCAGTGACACCACATCGCTTTCAGGCCGGCAAAGTGCCATTCGGGGGCGGTATGATACCTTCCGAGGGTAGCAAGATGCCTTTCGAGAGTGGCAAGACGTCTTCCGAACTCCGAAGGCGGCATAATGCACTCTGAGGGCGGCCAAATGTCTTCCGAGGGCGGCAAAATGTTTTCCGAGGACGACATGATGCTTTCCTAGGGCGGCATAATGCGCTCTGAGGGCGGCAAGATGCCTTCCGAGGGCGGCAATATGTCTCCGAAGGCGGCATGATGCCTTCCAAGAGCAGCATAATGCGCTCTGAGAGCAGCAGGATGCCTTCCGAGGGCGGCATATTGCACTCTGAGGGCGGCATAATGTGCTCTGAGGGCGGTAAGATGCCTTCCGAGGGCCACAAGACATCTTCCGAGGTCGACTTAATGCACTTCGAGGGCGTCCAAATGTCTTCCGAGGGCGGCAAGATGTTTTCCGAGGGCGGCATGATGCTTTCCGAGGGCGACATAATGCTCTCTGGACTCTGAGGAGGGCATGATGACTTCCGAGGGCGGCATAATGCGATCTGAGGGCGGCATAATGAGCTCTGAAGGCGGCAAGATGCCTTCAGAGGGTGACAATACATCTTCCGAGGGTGGCATAATGCACTCCGATGGCGGCAAAATGTCTTCCGAGGGCGACATGATGTTTGCAGAGGGCGGCATGATGCCTTCCGAAGGCGGCGATGTACCTTCTGACTTCTGAGGGCGGCATAATGCGTTGTGAGGGCGGCAAGCTGTCTTCTAAGGGTGCCAGGGTGCCTTTCAAGAGTGCTGCGACGCTTCGGTAGACACAAGGGCGCCCTGGCGGCCTCCCGAGAACGCTACGGCGCCTTCGGCGCCGACAAATCCTTCGCAAGAACGGGGTCGCGGCGCCTTCGGCGCCGCGGTGCCCGAGGGCGCCGTTTTCTAAGTCAGGGGGCTTCAGCCCCTACGCCCCCCTGGATCCGCCACTGCTGAGTGTCTGGTACATGGTCCCGTGTCCACTATATCGACCGAATATTTGTGCGAGGGTCTGAGCGTGAGTTCCACTTTTTGCTCTCTCCGATTTATGGTACTCGGAATGTATGACGGGTAGTGCAGGGCCGTATATGCTTAGCTGATTTAAAATTAGAAAGAAAATGCAATTTAGCATCGCATTCTGTATAGCCATGAGGCACTGTAAGTCAAACTGCAGAAATACCCACACAACACATTGCACACTCTCGCCTAGATTTGGTGCCGTGGATATGGATTGGCATTTCCGAGTTGGTGGGAGTGGTCGTCGTGGCACCAGCTGGTGCCTCATGGTACACCGGTGTCTCAACAACAAGGTACCCTTATCGACCGCGCCCCATGAAAGCCCCCCCCCCCCCCTCGTCTGCCATGGTGCATATGACGATACGCGCTACTTTCTGTTTAAGTTTGATCAGCTGCCAGAAGACAAGATTGTGCCGCATTGATGTGAACATTCCCGTGATTCGAGTCATGTAAAAAGTTACAGCTATTTTGTCCGTCTGTAGAAATAGGTAAGTATCGCCCGATGTTTGTGATGTCGGCAAATCATATTCAGCGCATCTCCCATCACGTTTCCTAAACTTAACCCACCATTGGCTGGGGGGGGGGGGCGTTTTTCTCCCCCCCCCCCTGACGAACTTTCGCAATAGCTTTAACTAATAGCGCTATCGACGTGCAAGTTCAGGTACCTTCTCCTACATCAATTATACGTCTTCTGTGCGAAAATGAAAAAATTTGTGTAACATTTTTCATAATAGAGCGAATTTAGTGACGTTACTACACGCGAGTTCGACACAAAAATCAGTTCAACTTTAGCAGGCCGTACAAATGCCATATTTGAAGAAAATGCAATCGAAAAACGCCAAAAGTTAGCAAATGGCAAGGGATACAAAATGGCTAGCTCGGATTTTTGTAAATGTGGGTTTTTGACCCCCACAAATATAAAAAAAATGAATGCCCTCAAAATCAACATTTTCAAACATTTTCAAAAACCGGAAGATATATTGAAGAACCACATGTGGAGAATACCCAAACCAAATTGAAAAGCAATATCTTTATTTTTGACTGACTTATCGCCCCCTAAGTATGAGTAACTCATGAAGTCATATTTTGAAATTGCTTTTTTGGATTTTAGTGACAAGATACAAACAAATAAATGCCAGCATTGTATTTCTGAGACAAACCTGGTCCAGACACATGCCTTTTGTATTTATCAATTTCAAATTTTGACCTTATTTGACCTGAGCTTGACCTTATATGGTGTCAGATTGTGAAAATGACTGCTACTATCGAATTGCACGTGTAAAATAACCCATACAACATGTGTCGCATGAGTTTCGTAGATCTGTGACCTTTTGTGACCTGACCCTGACCTTGACCTTTGCTTACAATTTCACTTTTGCTTATACGGGATATGCAGTATACCTTTGAGAGCACCTTGTGCGATAATAGTCGCAATCTAAGGCTTTGGATGGAAAGTATGGCCCAAAAACTAAAATATCTCAATTTTATCTTTGACCTGACCGTGACCTGATATGCGACCTTATTTTGAAAATTTGGGGTATACTTAGGATGCGTCTCATTGAGAGCTTTCGATTGCAGCCTTGCGCGTCTCGCTGCGGTTATTGGTTCGAAAGATAACCAGGGGGCGAAAAACGCGCCCGCCCCCCCCCCCCCCCCCCCCCCAGCCAATGGCATTCGGCTGAGACCCCAGCCAATGCCGGGTTACATGGACTATCCAACCTTAACATTATATTTGAGTTGAGATAGCCATTTGTATGGCTATGCATTGAAATTAAGCATAGTAGCAGTTAAAACCACCACAATGATCTAATCAACAGGATATTCGAGTTTGATTTTGACATCTGTAAAAAATAAGGCCCATGTGTATTTGAATAGGGACTCTAAACCGACAGCGTCGTCTCTTTACCCAACTGGTAATGATATAATATTTTTTTTTTTAGTCCGAATGTTTTTGTATGGATGGATTTCCTAGGTCAGGACCCACGCTAAGCAGAGCTTGATGCTCAGGCCCTGACCTCACCACCCGATCGCGCAATTCCTGTTGGCCGGCAGAACTTAGAGACGAAAGTTTTACGTGCCCGACATACCTGGACACGGTCCGCCCCGCTCACTGGCGTCACCTGACCTTGAGTGCGACCGCTGCCACCGGCCGCAGGTCACCCCAGTCAGGAGCTAATAGCGAGCGCCGAAGCGACTCGAACCCGGGTTGCCGCTACCGGGATGTTTTAAGGTCAGCCTTGGAATATTTTCGTCTTCATTTCTCGATCCCCGGGTAGTTCGCAATCTAAGCCAATCTAGACACCGGGTGGTTCGCTTTTTCTGCGCAATAGATGTCGACAAAAAATTGTGCCATATATTTGGCAGCACAAATGATTTCCGTTATTAAAAAAAGTCATGTGACGTCACCAACCCAACTTTTCGCTTAGAACTAAAAGTTGAATATCTTCCAAGATAAGCATTTTTCGGAAAAAGTTCACGAACATTCACGAGCTGACCTCGCCTGGCATGTAGATATACAATTAAGTGTGATTCGACAACTTTCACAAAGGTGAGTCCCTTAACAGACATCAGCAATGATTACGACCGAAAACGATCGCTTTGCCATCACCGTTTCTGAACATATTCCATATATCAGCTCTAGAACGACGACCAGCGTATGGATGAATCATTAACACTAAAACTCAAGAGGATGATGATTGATGACGATGTTGGATTCATATTTTCAGCATCATGACAGGTAACAGCGCTGCACACGACAGGTACAAATCATCACCACAAACCCGGTTTGACGGAGGAGGCCGTGGCATTCAGCGTTCATTGAGCAAGGCAGACGCCCGGCTCCGACATGTACTGTTCACAGGCAGCTCTTAATGTCACAAACGCCACGGGTCCTCCTGAACTTGCTCGACCCCTTGCACCGGATAGATTCAGGATGCACAGGTACGGCCTCACCATACTGGGAATAGTCCGTCAGACGCCGGGCCGGAATCGTGGTCACAGCTCATGGCCAGCCTGCAGCTTGCGGCGCCACGGACAACCACCGCACGTAAACCACAGCGCAGCGCACCACATCGCCGATGCCGCCTCACACAATCGCGTACTGTCCATACAGTAGCTCCCGTATCCGGAAGAAGTCGTCCGAGAGGCACCCCTCGATGGTGATGTGTCCTTGCTCCTGCCGCCGGAGCGCCACCGTGCCGTTACAGCACCACAGCACGCCGCCGGAGAACTCGGACGCGATCCCCAGCCGCACCAGCGCCTGCTTGAAGTCGGACAGGCGCAGCTCGTTGATGAACACGGTGCCGTGGCGCGGCGCCTGCTCTGCCGGCAGCAGCTCCAGCGTAGGGATCGCCTCTTCGGCGGAGTCATCTGTCTCCATGGCAACGTCGTCAGCGGGAGCAGTCACGTCCGACGGCCGCTGGTCGGTTGCCATGACAATCACGCCGTCCAGCCAGGCCACCTCGGCGTCGCGACCCTTGGAGAATGTCAGCGACGAGACCAGAGAGTCGCGCAGGCGGACCTGGTAGATGTGAGACTCGGTGGTGGCGTCCACAGGGTGGCCGGCCCGCGGAATGAGCACCTTCTCCGCCACCTGCCGGCGAAAAGACGAACCATAGGTAATCACAAATCGCCACCAGGGAACAACCAGCTCTGCAAATCGCACGCTGGTATTCCTGGGTTCTATTAAAAGGAAATAATTACCTTTTCCCACAAAAATGGAGTTATTACTTGAAATCGACAGACGAGACCAACATATATTGTACATTCATCACATTTTGCATAACACTTTCCTACCGAAAGATATTTCAAGTTAATGTTGATACTTATAACGGTCGGTACTCAGCAAGTACTCGGTAACGAATTCAGTAAATTAGCCTCCTTACGCATTGCTATTTATCATGAAGGTATGCAATATGTTTCCTGCACTCTATCTTTTGCGAATATGTGCCAAACTTGTATTAACAATCAACAAGCATTTGCAAAAAGTGCAATTCAATCGGAAGCTCATCGATGCACAATGCACATCGACGGCGACCTATGTCGGCGATTTGTTGAGAGGTAATTCATATTCAACGTTGAACAGATTGATACAAAAGCGTTTGAAGCGGTGACAGATTGATACAAAAATATGTCGCGTTTCGTTAGTGGAGGGAAAACACCGATCATGAACTCCGAAAGAAGTAATGTACTTGCTTTTTAATTTGCCCAAACTTCCAACTTTGAATTAGGGAATATTTTATTTCATTCTTAAATTTAGATCACATCATTTTTATACCATAACGGTAGCCTAAGAAATTGTTGTTAAAAATAAAAAGGTCATTATTTCCCTTTAAAGGGAAATATTCACCTTTTGATCTATTTTTATGCATTATCTGATGCAACATGTATGGTATCAAATTGATAGTTTGAATTTTTAATAAAATAAAAAATTATTTCGATAATTATTTTTTTTTTTTGGAGAAATTTCCAAACAAGTACATATACTTCTTTCGGAGTTCATGATCGATGTTTTCCCTTCACTATGGAAGCGCGACATATCTTATTTCGATCTGTTCAACGTTGAATACACCGAACCACAAATGGCGTACGTGCGCCGAGAAGCGTAACAATGTCTTTGTAAACAAATCGCAGACACTAAATAGGTCGCCGTTAGGTCCATAAGTGAACTTCCGATTTCATTGCCAGTTTTCTCACTGTATGTTTTTTTTTTGTGTGGAAAATAATATGATTTGTCATGATAACCTAAAGCCGTGTCCATCACCGGTGTATATACAGCCAGAGACAAAACTATACAAAACTCCTAATGTTGAAAATAAATGAACCAATTTTCACAAATTGAGGGTCGTTACCACCAACTAGGCCGTTGTTGGCTGCATAAGTTAACTGCTAATTTGGTTACCTATGTATTCAATGTGTGTTAATTGTTAAGTGTGGCACATAATCACAATAGACAGTGTGCAAGACACATTTTTCATACAATTTGGTAAAAAATCGCGATAGAAGCCCGGAATTCGATGGGGACCGAAATTCGTTACCAAGTACTTGCGAGTTGCGAGTAACGGTCGTTAGAAGCGTGGATCGCTATCAACTTTTACTTCAAATATTTATCGGTAGGAATTGTTATATGCAAAATGTGCGCAATTTACATTATATTTTGGTGTCGTCTGTCGATTTCAAGTAATAAATCAACATTTTTGGAAAAAAGGTGAATATTTCCGTTTTACAATAACCTGCAGACACTATCTGCAGCTGCAGAATCGAACCAACATGACCGCACGCTCAAAAAACAAGTTCCCGCACCGGGAATCGAACCCGGGCCTCACGGGTGAGAGCCGTGTATCCTAGCCACTAGACCATGCGGGAGACAGTAGCGGAGGGTCCACGAACCAAATTAAATCGAATAGATCGAGGAATCTTGTCGACTAAATGGACGGCGCGCGAGGATGGGGAGCGGGCAACAGTCACAACTCCATTGTATCTATGCATCACCTCAGGATCAGTATACAAATTCCTCTAAGCATGATACAGAACATTGCTAATGAACTTATCATCACCCATACCATGCCCATGGGGTGGAGAATCCTATAGAGCAGCCCCGGCCGCGGCCGGGGCAACTTCGAAGTTTCCCGGGCCCCGCCGGGGCAACTTTTTGGGAGACATTTTTTGCAAGCCTTTAGTTTTTATTTAAAAAGAATACATAAGCGCAATCCCAGCATAAAAATGCACGCTTGGTAAGACTATCTGTGAAAAATATGGGTAAAATTGCACTTTCGGTGCGCTTTCGAAATGGGGGGGGGGGGGGGGGGTGTAGTCAAGGGAGGCTGCGCCTTGCTAACTTTTAGGCGCGTAACCATCACTGGGGTCACTGGGGATCTGCAGTCCCCACTCCCCAGTAACATTTTCGGATTTTAACATTACGCCTATGGGCGTTGCATGGTAAGAATCGACTTGCCTCCGTCCCCAAGTGCCTCCGTCCCCACCTACTTTCGGAAGGTGGCTACGCATATGCCACCTTTGTCTTGGTGAGCACCTCGGGCAGGTCAGAAATATTTGTTTTCGGGGAGGCACAGTTGAGGTCGTTATCTCCGGCGGTATCATTTCCAATCCAAAGGGGTGCCGCCGGCACTCATGACTCGAGGGGCGCCACCTGCACTCGAGTGACACCTTCGGTGTCCAGACGCCAAGGAGAAGCGCCCTCAATCGTGATGCATGTCTATGAAGTTAGCGACGGATTCGGATTCGAATTCAGCGTTGAGTAGCGATTCGCTCCCAAATGTCGTAACAGGTCAATTGGGGTATGCTGATCACGAACACGACATTCATTTTGACATTCAATGTCATCTTCAAGGTCATTTTTAAGGTCAAAGGACGGGAGGCTCAAAACGACCCGAAGTTATTGTCCGCTTGCAAAAATAATGGTCTCATTCGATTCATGGGGTCAATATCCAATATCGGTCGATTCCCCGTAACCCTCGCAAGCTCACTCGTGGCCAATGACCTTGACCCTTAATTTCAAGGTCAATGGCTATCGGACAATAACTTCGGGTCGTTTTACGCCGGATTAAGCCGGTCCTTTGACCTTGAAAATGAGGGGCAAGGTCATTTGTCACGAGTGAGGTTGCGTAGGCTGCGGCTAGATATTGACCTGAGGAATCGAATCAGGCCATTATTTTGGCGATCGGACACCAACTTCGGGTCGTTTTGAGCCACCCGTCCTTTCACCTTGAAAATTATTTCGAAGATGACCTTGAATGTCAAAATGAATGTCATTGTTGTTGTGATTAGCGTGCCCCAATTGACCTGTTCCCACATTTTGAAGCAAATCGCTACTCGACGCTGAATTCGAATCCGAATCCGTCGTTATCTTCACAGACATTCCCCCACCACGTGCCTCATAGCCCCACCCTTGGTTGCGCTCGTCCTCGGGCCTCGGCCGGGGCAACTTTGAAAACAATTATCCACCCATTTCGGAAGGTGGCTACGCATATGCCACCTTTGTCTTGGTGAGCACCTCAGGCAGGTCAGAAATATTTGTTTCCATGCTTGTTTCAACCCATGCTTCAACCCATGCTTCAGCCAAGACTAAGTTGTCATTACAAACTTACGAGCATACACCAGGCCACCAACATCTCTCAGTGCAGGCTGCCTGCACCACCCACTACCCAGCACCCACCTGTGCAAACTTGGGTATGAGAGGCTGCACGATCTCGTCAGTGCCCCTGAGCAGGACGAGTCGCCTGGGTCGCAGCTGCTCCAGAATGCGGTACAAGCTCTCGCCGTCGGTGCGGCCCTCGAAGTCGATGTACGTCACCCCTGCCGCCACCGTGAACGTGCGGTAGTAGGCCAGACACTTGCTGGGCACCGTGGACAGGTCCTGCATCTCATGGTCGGCCGGCTCGGCCTGCTCCTTGGCCAGGTCCGGCTTGGGCTCCTCCTCCTCCAGCGCGAACTCGCCAGGCCGAATCAGCTCTCCGTAGTCGTCATACTTGACGCGCTCCTCCACGTGCGGAAACACGGCATGCTGCCGCTTACTCGACTTGTAGAAGAGCGGGTTGGGCTTGCCGCCGGCCAGTGTCAGGTCGTGCTCCACCTGTCCGTCAACCTTCAGCGGAGCCTCGTCCGCGTCCGACTCGTCCGAGGAGTCAATGTCGCCGGCCAGCGCCGCCGCCTTGGCGCGCTTCGCCTCCAGCTCACGACGCAGGTAGTCTTCCAGTTCGGCGCCCTCCAGCCGCACGCGCTGTTTCACCTGCAGCGAGAGCGTGCGCTTCTTCTTGTTGGTCACCAGCTCGCGCGCCAGCGTGCCGGCGCTGGTGCGCGACGTCAGGATCACGTGGTTCTTGGCGCTGGTGCACCACTGGATGAAGAGCTCGCGCGCGAAGCCGCACTCGAGGTCGGGCGAGCTGGCCAGGACCACCTTCGGCCCACGGATGCGGTTCACCTCGCTCAGCGAGTGGCACAGCTGCAGGTGTTTGAACTGAAACGGGTTGTTGCGCGCGCCCTCGAAGCTGCGCATCAGCTTATCGGACATCCACTCGATTTGAGATTTGGCGAACTCCACCACATTGTAGCTGACATTGTTGAGCAGCGCCAGAGAATAAGCCATCAGACCCGACTCCTTGTTGCGCCACAGCTGGTCCAGCATGTGCGCCAGCTCCAGCATGCGCCCGGCCGTGTCGATGGCCACCAGGACGTGGCCGCCGCCGCGCAGCGTCTGCAGGATGGTGGTCATGAGCTGCTCGTCGCGCTGGCGACGGCGGGCCGGCGCATACGTGGCGTTGTAGGCGTCTGTGATCATCAGAGACGGCCTCGTCACGTGCTCGAGGTCACAGCCGTTCAGGTGACGCTCCTTCTTGTGGTTGAAGTCGGGCGCGTACAGGATGTCCTCCTCGCCGTCCTTGACGATCTTCCACATGGTGCCGCCGATCATGTGGCCGGCGGCGAGCGGCGTGATGGTCAGGCCCTGGCCGCGGCCCTTCAGCGCCACGCTCTGATTGTACTTGAGTTGCACGATCTTGTCGAACGCCGAGTCGACGTCGTCCAGCGAGAAGACGCTGAAGTCCTCCGTGTTGTGGCGCGACTGGTACTGGTCGTACAGGAACATCTGGCCCATCTTGTAGACGGGCACGGTGGCGTACACGGGGCAGCTTAGGCCGCATTTGCCGAACAGGTACGGCAGCGCGCCCAGGTGCGCCTGGTCGGGGAAGGTCAGCAGCACCGCGTCGATCTGGTTCACGTGTTTTCGCACGTCGCGCAGGTAGGCCAGGTTGAAGTTCTCATCCCAGCCAGCGTCCAGCAGAAAGCGACACTCGTCCACCTGAATCAGATTGCAGGAATCAGCCGCAGAAACAGCATTGTGCTCATCTGTGCTATAACAATGTTGAAGGCTGAGAAATGTGACTATTTAAAAATCCATTATTGTTAAATGAAGACAAAATTTGAAAGGAAGTGATGCAACGTCGAGCGAAGTGATGGATATTAGAGATACAGATGCAAAACATTGCAGCAATCGTTGTAAGATTGTCTTTAGCGTGAACCCACAGCACAAAAGGCCAATCAAATGTTGTCTGGATTATGGGTTCTGTTTATTGTGTTTTATTTTAGCTCACAACTGCAAAACTCGCTCCAAATGTTGATAATGTGTTGTGTATTGGCTGACTAGTTCGCAGCATGTCTACCAGCCTGCAGCAGAATATGGCAGTGTGGCATGGTTACTAACCTGTAGCAGGTGGCAGTGTGGCATGGTTACTAACCTGTAGCAGGTGGCAGTGTGGCATGGTTACTAACCTGTAGCAGGTGGCAGTGTGGCATGACCACTAACCTGTAGCAGGTGGCAATGTGGCATGGTTACTAACCTGTAGCAGGTGGCAGTGTGGCATGACCACTAACCTGTAGCAGGTGGCAGTGTGGCATGGTTACTAACCTGTAGCAGGTGGCAGTGTGGCATGACCTCTAACCTGTAGCAGGTGGCAGTGTGGCATGGTTACTAACCTGTAGCAGGTGGCAGTGTGGCATGACCACTAACCTGTAGCAGGTGGCAGTGTGGCATGGTTACTAACCTGTAGCAGGTGGCAGTGTGGCATGGTTACTAACCTGTAGCAGGTGGCAGTGTGGCATGACCACTAACCTGTAGCAGGTGGCAGTGTGGCATGGTTACTAACCTGTAGCAGGTGACAGTGTGGCATGACCACTAACCTGTAGCAGGTGGCAGTGTGGCATGGTTACTAACCTGTAGCAGGTGGCAGTGTGGCATGACCACTAACCTGTAGCAGGTGGCAGTGTGGCATGACTACTAACCTGTAGCAGGTGGCAGTGTGGCATGACCACTAACCTGTAGCAGGTGGCAGTGTGGCATGACCACTAACCTGTAGCAGGTGGCAGTGTGGCATGACCACTAACCTGTAGCAGGTGGCAGTGTGGCATGACCACTAACCTGTAGCAGGTGACAGTGTGGCATGACCACTAACCTGTAGCAGGTGGCAGTGTGGCATGACCACTAACCTGTAGCAGGTGACAGTGTGGCATGGTTACTAACCTGTAGCAGGTGGCAGTGTGGCATGACCACTAACCTGCAGCAGGTGGCAGTGTGGCATGGTTACTAACCTGTAGCAGGTGGCAGTGTGGCATGGTTACTAACCTGTAGCAGGTGGCAGTGTGGCATGACCACTAACCTGTAGCAGGTGGCAGTGTGGCATGGTTACTAACCTGTAGCAGGTGGCAGTGTGGCATGGTTACTAACCTGTAGCAGGTGGCAGTGTGGCATGGTTACTAACCTGTAGCAGGTGGCAGTGTGGCATGGTTACTAACCTGTAGCAGGTGACAGTGTGGCATGACCTCTAACCTGTAGCAGGTGGCAGTGTGGCATGGTTACTAACCTGTAGCAGGTGGCAGTGTGGCATGGTTACTAACCTGTAGCAGGTGGCAGTGTGGCATGGTTACTAACCTGTAGCAGGTGGCAGTGTGGCATGGTTACTAACCTGTAGCAGGTGGCAGTGTGGCATGGTTACTAACCTGTAGCAGGTGGCAGTGTGGCATGGTTACTAACCTGTAGCAGGTGACAGTGTGGCATGACCTCTAACCTGTAGCAGGTGGCAGTGTGGCATGACCTCTAACCTGTAGCAGGTGACAGTGTGGCATGGTTACTAACCTGTAGCAGGTGGCAGTGTGGCATGGTTACTAACCTGTAGCAGGTGGCAGTGTGGCATGACCTCTAACCTGTAGCAGGTGGCAGTGTGGCATGGTTACTAACCTGTAGCAGGTGGCAGTGTGGCATGGTTACTAACCTGTAGCAGGTGGCAGTGTGGCATGGTTACTAACCTGTAGCAGGTGGCAGTGTGGCATGGTTACTAACCTGTAGCAGGTGGCAGTGTGGCATGGTTACTAACCTGTAGCAGGTGGCAGTGTGGCATGACCTCTAACCTGTAGCAGGTGGCAGTGTGGCATGGTTACTAACCTGTAGCAGGTGGCAGTGTGGCATGGTTACTAACCTGTAGCAGGTGACAGTGTGGCATGACCTCTAACCTGTAGCAGGTGGCAGTGTGGCATGGTTACTAACCTGTAGCAGGTGGCAGTGTGGCATGGTTACTAACCTGTAGCAGGTGGCAGTGTGGCATGGTTACTAACCTGTAGCAGGTGGCAGTGTGGCATGCCCACTAACCTGTAGCAGGTGGCAGTGTGGCATGGTTACTAACCTGTAGCAGGTGGCAGTGTGGCATGACCACTAACCTGTAGCAGGTGGCAGTGTGGCATGACCACTAACCTGTAGCAGGTGGCAGTGTGGCATGGTTACTAACCTGTAGCAGGTGGCAGTGTGGCATGACCACTAACCTGTAGCAGGTGGCAGTGTGGCATGACCTCTAACCTGTAGCAGGTGGCAGTGTGGCATGGTTACTAACCTGTAGCAGGTGGCAGTGTGGCATGGTTACTAACCTGTAGCAGGTGGCAGTGTGGCATGGTTACTAACCTGTAGCAGGTGGCAGTGTGGCATGCCCACTAACCTGTAGCAGGTGGCAGTGTGGCATGGTTACTAACCTGTAGCAGGTGGCAGTGTGGCATGACCACTAACCTGTAGCAGGTGGCAGTGTGGCATGACCACTAACCTGTAGCAGGTGGCAGTGTGGCATGGTTACTAACCTGTAGCAGGTGGCAGTGTGGCATGACCACTAACCTGTAGCAGGTGGCAGTGTGGCATGACCTCTAACCTGTAGCAGGTGACAGTGTGGCATGGTTACTAACCTGTAGCAGGTGGCAGTGTGGCATGACCACTAACCTGTAGCAGGTGGCAGTGTGGCATGGTTACTAACCTGTAGCAGGTGACAGTGTGGCATGGTTACTAACCTGTAGCAGGTGGCAGTGTGGCATGACCTCTAACCTGTAGCAGGTACAGTGTGGCATGGTTACTAACCTGTAGCAGGTGGCAGTGTGGCATGACCACTAACCTGTAGCAGGTGGCAGTGTGGCATGGTTACTAACCTGTAGCAGGTGGCAGTGTGGCATGACCTCTAACCTGTAGCAGGTGGCAGTGTGACATGACCACTAACCTGTAGCAGGTGGCAGTGTGACATGACCTCTAACCTGTAGCAGGTGGCAGTGTGGCATGACCTCTAACCTGTAGCAGGTGGCAGTGTGGCATGCCCTCTAACCTGTAGCAGGTGGCAGTGTGGCATGACCACTAACCTGTAGCAGGTGGCAGTGTGGCATGACCACTAACCTGTAGCAGGTGGCAGTGTGGCATGGTTACTAACCTGTAGCAGGTGGCAGTGTGGCATGACCACTAACCTGTAGCAGGTGGCAGTGTGGCATGGTTACTAACCTGTAGCAGGTGGCAGTGTGGCATGACCACTAACCTGTAGCAGGTGGCAGTGTGGCATGGTTACTAACCTGTAGCAGGTGGCAGTGTGGCATGGTTACTAACCTGTAGCAGGTGGCAGTGTGGCATGACCTCTAACCTGTAGCAGGTGGCAGTGTGGCATGGTTACTAACCTGTAGCAGGTGGCAGTGTGGCATGACCACTAACCTGTAGCAGGTGGCAGTGTGGCATGACCACTAACCTGTAGCAGGTGGCAGTGTGGCATGACCTCTAACCTGTAGCAGGTGGCAGTGTGGCATGGTTACTAACCTGTAGCAGGTGGCAGTGTGGCATGACCTCTAACCTGTAGCAGGTGGCAGTGTGGCATGGTTACTAACCTGTAGCAGGTGACAGTGTGGCATGGTTACTAACCTGTAGCAGGTGACAGTGTGGCATGACCTCTAACCTGTAGCAGGTGGCAGTGTGGCATGGTTACTAACCTGTAGCAGGTGGCAGTGTGGCATGGTTACTAACCTGTAGCAGGTGGCAGTGTGGCATGACCTCTAACCTGTAGCAGGTGGCAGTGTGGCATGGTTACTAACCTGTAGCAGGTGGCAGTGTGGCATGACCACTAACCTGTAGCAGGTGGCAGTGTGGCATGGCCTCTAACCTGTAGCAGGTGGCAGTGTGGCATGACCACTAACATGTAGCAGGTGGTAGTGTGGCATGACCACTAACCTGTAGCAGGTGGCAGTGTGGCATGACCACTAACCTGTAGCAGGTGGCAGTGTGGCATGACCACTAACCTGTAGCAGGTGGCAGTGTGGCATGACCACTAACCTGTAGCAGGTGGCAGTGTGGCATGACCACTAACCTGTAGCAGGTGGCAGTGTGGCATGGTTACTAACCTGTAGCAGGTGGCAGTGTGGCATGGTTACTAACCTGTAGCAGGTGGCAGTGTGGCATGACCACTAACTTGTAGCAGGTGGCAGTGTGGCATGGTTACTAACCTGTAGCAGGTGGCAGTGTGGCATGACCACTAACCTGTAGCAGGTGGCAGTGTGGCATGGTTACTAACCTGTAGCATGTGGCAGTGTGGCATGACCACTAACCTGTAGCAGGTGGCAGTGTGGCATGGTTACTAACCTGTAGCAGGTGGCAGTGTGGCATGACCACTAACCTGTAGCAGGTGGCAGTGTGGCATGGTTACTAACCTGTAGCAGGTGGCAGTGTGGCATGACCACTAACCTGTAGCAGGTGGCAGTGTGGCATGACCTCTAACCTGTAGCAGGTGGCAGTGTGGCATGGTTACTAACCTGTAGCAGGTGGCAGTGTGGCATGGTTACTAACCTGTAGCAGGTGGCAGTGTGGCATGGTTACTAACCTGTAGCAGGTGGCAGTGTGGTATGGTTACTAACCTGTAGCAGGTGGCAGTGTGGCATGGTTACTAACCTGTAGCAGGTGGCAGTGTGGCATGGTTACTAACCTGTAGCAGGTGGCAGTGTGGCATGACCACTAACCTGTAGCAGGTGGCAGTGTGGCATGACCACTAACCTGTAGCAGGTGGCAGTGTGGCATGACCACTAACCTGTAGCAGGTGGCATTGTGGCATGACCTCTAACCTGTAGCAGGTGGCAGTGTGGCATGACCACTAACCTGTAGCAGGTGGCAGTGTGGCATGGTTACTAACCTGTAGCAGGTGGCAGTGTGGCATGACCACTAACCTGTAGCAGGTGGCAGTGTGGCATGACCACTAACCTGTAGCAGGTGGCAGTGTGGCATGACCACTAACCTGTAGCAGGTGGCAGTGTGGCATGGTTACTAACCTGTAGCAGGTGGCAGTGTGGCATGGTTACTAACCTGTAGCAGGTGGCAGTGTGGCATGACCTCTAACCTGTAGCAGGTGGCAGTGTGGCATGACCACTAACCTGTAGCAGGTGGCAGTGTGGCATGACCACTAACCTGTAGCAGGTGGCAGTGTGGCATGACCACTAACCTGTAGCAGGTGGCAGTGTGGCATGACCACTAACCTGTAGCAGGTGGCAGTGTGGCATGACCACTAACCTGTAGCAGGTGGCAGTGTGGAGTTTCGCCATCAGTTCCAGTCAGCGTCTGAACTTTGATGATGGATGTCATGCTAGCAGCCTCTTCTCACCTGCTGTTGGGATTGGCCACACAGGGTTACCATGTGTTGCAGCACATCATGTCTCTCATATCACACTGATCTCATACCTCATACCTCATCAGATCACACTGTGGCGTGCCATGTCATGCCTCATCAGATCACACTGTGGCGTGCCATGTCATACCTCTTCAGATCACACTGTGGCGTGCCATGTCATGATCATGGGTGAAGTTCAATATTCGAATGGTGTGGTCACTGCCCCACCAACTTTTGTCATATTTGAAGGTTTCCTGGCATTAAAATGATATTTGTTCACCTCAGCCATACAAAATAAACAGCCAACATAACATCTTTCCCCACCAACTTTGCTCAAAAGATCCACACATGGTCATGAAAGCGATGTGAGTAGGCACACTCCCTTTATGCTTTCCATGGTAAAAGTTGCATAGACTTTCTTTAAAAAAAACATACACCAATGTTTTGCCAATTTCAGGTGTCATGAGGGCAGCAGGGATGCGGGGTCTATCTTTTTCCAGGTGACTCCGACTCCGACCCTCCGGAGTCGACTCCGACTCCGAAATCGACTCCGACCCTTAACTAGCTAAAGCTAGCTAAAGTCAACTGGCACAAGAAGTGACCACCCAAGGCAAAAGTTTTCCCGTTTCAAAATTGGATCTCATGTAATTGAAAATATAGTAGAAATAGACATTCAATGTCTGACCATAACTTTCGATCTTAAAATCCCGAAGTCCTAAAAGTAGAATGTGTCAGGTCTTGTGACAACATCCACATGAATATTAATCAATAATTGAATTGTATAGTTAACCCCTGCCCCGGTGGGCCTCTGAGACAACTTCGCTCTGGTGGAGAGGGGCAAAATGACCCCCACCCCCCTCTAACTCGAAAACTAAAAGCGCTAGATGATGATTTGGGCTTTTGGGCGCCTCAGCTACTCAGGATATGTGGCGCCTATATAAAAGCGCTGGAAAGACGCGGAAAAGAGCGTTTGAAAGCTCTCGACAGACATTCGAAGTTCGTTCGGGTATGTTTTGGCTCAGGTCAATATTGAGGTCACCAGAGGTCATCAAATGTCAGATTTTCCAGTTTTAGGTCTTCGTTTTGAACACCCCCAAATATCTCAAACTATGATAGCTAGGAACAAACGAAAACAAAATCGAAAGCTCTTGAAAAATATGGCGGGGTTAGGTTAGGTTAGATTAGGTTAGTTAAGTTTAATTAATTCCAATCGGTTTGGCATACCGCTTGTAGCTATTAAATCGGGGCGGCCTAAGATTCGCTCGTATCTGGTGACATCATTAAGCTTCCCCATGACTCCAGACCAACAACGGTGATAGTAACCTGAACCTTGATTTGATTGCCCGGCTGCGAGGGTGACACCAGCCCCGGACGGTGATGCCAGCCCCACTGTTACCCTCCATTGCTGATCATGAAAAGTCCAGGAATAGGACAAGTCCTGCATTATGGCTGTCTGTCTACCCTAAACGTGATTTACAGCCTACACAAAGCGGCCAATGGATAATGCTTGGAGATGCTGAATACTCTGGAAAGCAATAACTATCCAATGGAAAACTATTCCTGGCAGGGTAGATCCTGAATGTGTGGAGGGAATTATTGGTAATTAGGTATCAGTATTACACAATGCAGAATATCAATACCAAAGTAGCTCGCCAAGCCAAAACGAATATTGATCATGACACGGCCAGAGCAACTATAATTACAAATGCCCTATATATGGCCTTGACAAATGCGATCTCGCATTGAAACCTCCAGATCGACCATCAGATCAACTCAATAAATTGATCGTCACATTGCCTTTTGCAAGGTATTATAATAGGCTTAGGCTTCTTATATCACTAGTGTTGCGCTATCATGCCTATTATTTTGATCTACTCTGTGGTATTTGTACTAGGGCCTTGCGGGCCTTGCCCCCTGTGTATTATACGGAGCCAATACGGAGTTCAGTGATTATACGTTTGCTTTTTTAGTGGCCTTAACTTACTGAATGCACGCCGCCGGTGCGCAAGGTCTGTATAGCCCGGCGCGGCTAGCCGGGGGCGCGAGTTGTTTGTTAGGGTAGCCGTGACGTCACCATGGCAGTCGAATCCCGCTCCACAAATAGTTCACCTTGGAAATTTTTCCCAAACACGATTTGATTATATTTTGTAATACAACTTATTTTTATTTTGTCAAAAATGGCATTATATCGAGCCGATAAATGGTTAACTCAATCAGATTGGAAAGTAGTCGCGCAAGGATAGACTCGCATTAGAATGTGCCATCATCATCTGAACCCCGCTTAAAAAAGCTAAGTAGCTGTTGGATAGCTCTGTTGTTTTGTGTATTTTTTGAGGAACCACATTATATTTAGATATAAGGATTAGATATTTAGTTTTGTGGATCGTTTAGGTATTATTTTTAAGCATTCATAGTTAGCTGTTACCTCTTACTTGCTTTTTAAAGGACTTTTCATTCTAGCTTGTGTGCGCCAAAATTGTCTTAGTCTTATTTTTGTGTTATTAGTTGCAGGGTTGGATAAGTAGATATTTTTAGAAAATTAGGGATAATTAAGGTGTATTTAGTATTCAGTTTATTTAAGGATTAGATATTTAGTCTAGTATTAGGTGCACTCATAGCTGATTTGTGTCACTAGCTTTACTTAGATCTAGTTAAGGTTTAGAAGAAGAAAAAACAAAAAAACAAAAAAAAAGTTAAGTTAAGTTAGTAAAGTATTGAAAAGTGCATAGTACCTAAGTTATATACCTAAGTTACTAGTGTATTCAAATGAGCATGACTAGGATGCAGGCGAAGGTAGCAGAGCTAGAGGCCCTCCAGGCTAGGGTAGCAGAGCTTGAGGCGCAGTTAAGTAAGTGTAGGTGTAGAGATGAGCCGCAGGAGGGTGTAGCTCCTGACCAAGGAACGCATGCGCAGATCGTGGTTAGGGGGTCATAAAAGGAGCCTACAGGATCAGGGACCAGTGGTAGTTCTGATAGGGGCATAAGGGAGGAGGATAAGACAAAGGTGGATAGTGCGGCTGGGGTTTGGAAGTGTGTTGGAGGGTCACGTTTCTGGAGACTCAACATTGTGGAAAGTAATGCTAGGGTCACAGACAGTAAGGATGAGGAGGGGTGCTGGGTAATGGAGGGTGGTAGCAGAATCTGGAGGAGGAAGAGGGAAGGGGATCAGGAGGGATGGACAAAAGTTCAGGGTAGAGTCAGGCAGTACAGCCCCAGAGAACATCCGCAGGTTACAATAGCAAATAGGTTCAGTGCGTTAGAGTCAGCAGCTGAAAGTGACAGGGAAGAGATTCAGCATTTAGTGGTTGGGGACTCAAGGGTAAGGCCCTTAAGGCGAACATTCTGTGGGAAGAGGGACAGATGTATAGTCAAACCAGGGGCAAGAGTAGTTGATATGGGCCCTGTCATTGAGGCAGAACTTGGTAGGAGTAGCCCGGAGACAGTTATACTACAGGTGGGGGTGAACGACATAGGACCTAGGCAGAGTGTGAGAATAGTAGCGGAGTACCGGAGCCTGCTGCAGAGGTTGAAGGAGTCCAGGAAACCAGTCATTGTGACTGGCATCCTCCCTCGCTGTGGAGCCAGTGAGGAGTGGTACTTGAGAGCTCTGTCTGTGAACAGCTCAGTTCAGAACTTATGTTCAGCTATGGGGCTTAGTTATGTAGACTTATGGGATCAGTTCTATGAGTGGCGTAGGTACTATATGAAGGATGGGCTTCACTTATCGGATGAGGGGGCAAGGGCTTTGGGAGATGCCTACAGAAGTGTCATTCAGGGAAACTAGGTAGGAGGGGGGGTTCAGGGACGCTAGTACTAGGGCATCAGGAAGTAAGCATTGGTAGAAGTTCATGTCAGAATAGGACAGTAGATCATAATTCCCTCAGAATTAGTAGTCAGCTCAAAGTATAAGATCACATGTGTGTTGCTGAATGCCCAAAGTATTAGGTCTAAATTTGATGAGTTTGAGTGTTATGTTGCCCTTGAAAAGCCTGATATCATTTGTGTAACCGAGACATGGGTTAGTGAGGGGTATAATAGGGATAGGCTACAGGATTTCGAGTTACAAGGGTATAACATGTTCTCATACTGCAGAGAATCACGGCAGGGGGGCGGAGTGTTTGTATATGTAAATAGCTTGTACTGCACTACTAGAGTTGATGATTCTAGTAAAGTAAAAGAAGTAGAATCAATATGGCTTGACATTAAAATTGGTACAGGAAACAGAGGAAGGTTGAGGATAGGTGCATTTTACAGACCAGGGAATCTTCCAAGGAACTCCCAAGCTGAAACAGACCAAGATATTTGTGAGGAAATACGTAGGAACTTTCGGGCTCAGTGTCTTATTATGGGAGATTTTAACTTAAGAGGATACGAAAGTATAGCAGAGGAAACAAATGAGTGTAGGTTGTATAGGCAAATCTTTGAAGAGGAGCTTTTCATGCATCAGTTTGTAACAGAGCCAACCAGACATTGCTCCATTCTAGACCTTGTATTCTCAGACAACAGTGATCTAGTTAGTGACATAAGTATTTGTGCAGGTCTAGGAACCAGTGATCACAATATGGTTAAATTCAATATCTCATCAGAAATGAGGCCCAAAGATAACCTTATTATGGTTCCAAACTTCAGCCGGGCTGATTTTGATGGTATTAGAAATGACCTCGCACAGATAAAATGGAACGTTGAGTTGGCAGGTTTAGATGCATGTGAGGTCTGGAATGTTTTCAAAGCTAGATTAAGCCAAATTCAGAATCGGCATATACCCCTCAGGCACAAACGTAACAGAACCAAGGGCAAACCAGTTTGGCTTACCCCAGAAGTAAGGAGTGTTATACAAGCTAAAAGAAGTGCATTTGGCATTTTGAAGGGATCTTCACTAGATATAAATCAGAAGGCCTACCAGAATGCAAGAAATTCAGTTAAGAAAAAGGTCAGAGCAGCTAAAAGGGCAAAGGAACTTGATTTAGTATACATTGTAATGCAGATAGTAAGAAGTTCTTCAGTTTTTATAAGTTCAGTACAGTTTCCAAAAATATAGGTCCATTTAAGGTAGATGATGTGTTAGTTAGCAAGGACAGTGAAATGGTTGAAGTGCTTAATGATCAGTTTCAATCTGTCTTTACTATCGAGGACCAGAGTAGTATTGCAGCACTTCAGCCTGAGCTAGAGACAGAGGAGACTATAGGAGAGCTAGGTGGCATAAGTAGTGAACTTGTTCTAGAATATCTAAAGAAAGTAAGGCCTAACAAGGCAGAAGGACCTGATGAAATCCATGCTAGACTTTTAAGAGAATCTGAAAGGGAGTTGTCAGTTCCATTAGCCATAATATTTTCTAAATCACTCGCAGATAGTAAAATTCCACTTGATTGGAAAAGAGCAAATGTTGTTCCTATTCATAAAAAGGGAGATAGAAGTAAAGAGAAAAACTATAGACCGGTTAGTCTGACCTCATTAGTCTGCAAGGTGCTTGAATCAATCATCAAAGATAAGATTGTTGAATTCTTGGAGCAAAATGAACTCATCAAGGATACACAGCATGGCTTTAGGAAGGGCCGTTCTTGTTTAACTAATCTTCTGGAGTTTTTGGATGTTGCAACAGATAGCTTTGATCGGGGTAAACAGCTAGATGTAGCTTTTCTTGATTTCAGTAAAGCATTTGACAAAGTCCCCCATACAAGACTGGGGTTGCAACTTAAAATTCATGGGATCAGGGGCAAGATTCTGGATTGGATAGAAACGTGGCTTTCAGGACGCCAGCAAAGGGTTATATTGAATGGGTGCCAATCACAATGGAAGGAGGTTCTCAGTGGGGTTCCACAGGGCTCAGTCCTGGGCCCATTGCTTTTTATAATATTTGTGAATGGAATTGAGAACAGTATAGACAGCAAAGTCTTGAAATTTGCAGACGATCTAAAAGTTGTCAGGATTATTAGA
This sequence comes from Chirona hameri, assembly GCA_036785665.1. Lineage (NCBI taxonomy): Eukaryota > Metazoa > Arthropoda > Thecostraca > Balanomorpha > Balanidae > Chirona > Chirona hameri. Next base: position 30,034 of record JAXIVJ010009849.1, read on the forward strand.
GGAAAACATGATCAGGATGTTTTTCAATCAGATCTGGACAAGCTAGTTGAGTGGTCTGAAGCATGGCAGATGAAATTCAATTTGAGTAAATGTAAGATTATGCACGCTGGACGGGTTAGCAGTAAACATAGGTATGAAATGGGTGGGCAGAAAATGGAGCAGATTGAAAAGGAAAGAGATTTAGGTGTCGTGGTAAACAATAGACTATCAGCGTCAGACCAGGTTGTAGAAGCTAGGAAAAAGGCACTTAGAATGCTAGGGGCCATTAACAGAAATGTTTCCTACAAGAGTGAAAAGGTAATAACAAAACTGTATTGTGCATACGTTAGACCACATTTGGAGTATTGTGTACAAGCCTGGTCTCCAACATATGAGAAAGATTGCTGGTTGTTAGAAAGAGTTCAAAAAAGGGCAACAAAAATGGTTAATTGTCTTGGTAGTTTACCTTATGAAGATAGATTAAAGAAATTGGGTATGTTTTCACTTAGATATAGAAGGCTAAGAGGAGATCTAATTGAAGTCTTCAAATTTGTAAATAGTCAGCATTCTGGATATTTAAAGGGTATGTTTGAGTTCAATAGGGAAAATCGAGGTAGAGGTCATCAGCATAAACTCATTATGAAACAAAGTAGGACTAGGCTACGACAGTCATTTTTCAGTAGAAGGGTTGTAGGACATTGGAATATGCTACCAGGGGATGTCGCTGATGCAGTGACACTTGCTTCCTTCAAAATTAGATTAGATAAATACTTTACAGAGAAGGGATTAGTTCATAAATACTCGTGGGATTAGCCTTCTTTTATGCAGGTAGAGTAAGGTGATTTGAAGGGGCGAGACTGGTGGGGGGGGGGGGGGGTGGGGGGGGGTGGGGTGGGGTGCAACCTCGGATGGGCCCAAGAGGCTCTTTGTTGCAATTTTCTTTTATGTCTTTATGTCTTTATGCCAACCGGCGGCCGGCGGTTCGCTTGCTAGCATCAGCTGCAAGCTGATTGGCTGATGGTATAGCCTCTGCCCGGGCTAGATCCAGCACCACAATATTTCGCCAGCACCGCATTCCTTCGCCAAAAAATCAAATATATTCGGCTAGGAACTATTTCCTTTAAAGGAAATAGTTCACCTTCAACGTTAGATTTAAACTGAGATAGCAGTTTTGTAGCCCGTGTTGGGAAACCTCTATCTGCAAGTTTTCTTGACTGAAAAAACTCTCCAGCCGAATATATTTGAGTTTTTGGCGAAGGAATGCGGTACTGGCGAAAGAATGTTGTACTGGTTTTAGCCCGGGCAGAGGCTATACCATAAGCCAATCAGCTTCCAGCTGGTGCTAGCAAGCGATCGCCGGCCGCCGGTTGGCACATCTCCAATGCGAGTCTATCTTTACGCGACTACTTTCGAATCTGATTGGCTGAACCATTTTTTACATTCGCGTGACGTCAGGACTCTGACTCAGATAGTATGCATATAGTTTTGATAAACAATACAAATTTACGGCCTTCTGTCCTGAATTGGCGCGATATAAGGCCAATTTTGACAATATAAAAATAAATTGTATTGAAAAATATAATCAAATCGTGTTGGTAAAAAAAATCCAAGGTGAACTATTTCCCTTAAGCCAATGCAAAGTGGCTTGGTAGTTACCCCCCCCCCCCCCTTTTAATTTATTATCTAAGAGATATGGATACAAATATTTATGCTCAATGGGAATCTCGTTTCTTCAAGATTCCTGGAATGGCCTCTGATTTTACCTGAGACACTCCAATCGTCCACAATTATCGGTCGAGTGGAGGCATGTTCCGCCCATACGGCGCGCCGGAGCGGGGCCCCGTTGTCAAAGGCTGTCCACCGCCGCCGCCGCGCCGGCCGCAAGTTGGTAAGAACCGCTGCGACGCCTTGCCAGAGACTGTACCGCCGCGGAGCCGGCCTGGTGCTTCGAAATTCCCGGCCTGAACTCTGTTACAGCTGACTAATTGTGATGTATCGTTAAAATGGTGCTTATACACATTTTTCCAATAAAATTGATAAACCAATGAACTTTAAATATTATTTTCATTCGAATACACACAAAGTTGTATTACATATATTTCGTTTTCTTTTCAGATAATTTCCGATGTGATTACCATATGTGATTACCGACGTGATTACCTATATAGTTGAAATTCTAGAATAAAATGAGAACTATTCCAAAAAGCATACCAGAAATAGGTTATGTGGTAGCATAGTTAGTTTATTATAGTTTGAACCAGGTAAGACGTAGCCATGGCAGTCGCCAAACTTGGACCTACTCATTGATAGGACCTACATCACTGAGCGCCCAAAGTACTCTGCGGCTAGCACTATCAATTGGAGTTGTTACAGCAGTTGGCCGCCAGAAATCGCTAGTGAGCCAGGGTGTTATCACGTCTCGAGCAAATGGTACCTGTTAAATATTTAACACTAAATGTGTATTTATTTATTTATAAATAAATAAATACATATTTAGCAGTGCTGTTTGCTTGCGACGTCAAAACACCCTGGCTCACTAGCGGTACCTGGCGGCCAACTGCTACAACTCCAGTTGATAGTGCTAGCTGCCGGCGCGGCGAAACATCGAAACATCTGGCGCACTCAAGATATTTACAAATGGCATGCTGTGTTTGATTATGAACACGAATCGTGAGAGGATGTTCCAAGTCCAAATAAACTCTTGAGTGCGCCCAGGAGGTTGCCTGGAGGTAGCCTTTGCAGGTAGTATGAACTGTCCTCCACCTCCCGGTCCCATTTCCCCGGTGGGATCCTGCTGGTTGTGGCTGTGGGCCCGGGCCTCAGGCCTGTCCTTGCACGGGCCTCTCCCTCTGGCCTTCTGGCTCTCCCTGGGGTGGTGTGTTTCTGGGGGTGGGGGTGCCTCTACCGATTGGAAGGTTTGTGGAGAGGAATCGAAAAAATGTAATAGATATCTAGGCTAAGTGGGTGGAGAAGGGGTATGACTCGACCGCCGCACCTTGGATTGTCCTCGTGTGGCGATCCGGTGGGCGGCATCTTATGTTGCAGATGATGCGATGGAGATATCAAGCGAAGCTGCCAAGATATACGAATTTAATTTAACATAGGATGAGTGGCACGGTGATCACTCGGTCGGAGAAGACACTTGGAGACGCGCTTCACCTGGCGGGTGTTTACACTTGCATGGGAGTTACTGGGGTGTGTCTGGTCTGCTGCGGCTAGCGCGCCTAAACGTTCCTGACAAGACCAAGCCGCAGCGGGAACAGCTGCTTCGGGAGAAGGCCGCGGCCGCGGTTGGCGACACAGATGGCTCTGGTGGTACGGACGGTGGTCGTACCGCTCAGTCGCGCTGCCCACGGAGACACTGGCGGTAGCCTCGCTGCAGCAGCAGCAGGTCTGCCGTCTGAGCGAGCCGCGGCCCGGCGCCCACGGTGGGCCTGTCTTCCTCCACCCGAAGGATTGCGCCGGTGTGCTGGTGGATCGGGGGAGGCGTAGGTGGCGCTCCGGTCGGTGGCGGGATTGTAGAGGGCGCGCCAGTGGGCTGGGTAGAGGGCGCCAGTGGGCTGTGTCGTAGAATAAACTGTGTGTGTGTACCAAACAAAAAAAAAAATTGTATGTGTATGTGTGTGTACTGTAAATATATCGCCCCCCCCCCCCTAATATCACAGCCCAACAGGCTTGGTAGCTGGTATCGCCATCTATATTTTTGATTTTGTGTGTGATGTATTTATCTGTAATAGATGTCGCTAGCTTATGCCGATTATGACAAGACAAAATATAAGAGCGCGTGATAATGAGAGCCAATCCGTATAGGCGAATAATATGTGGGCCATAAGGTCAGGTCATGCCCCCCCCCCCCTTTGAGCCTCGAAGGGAAACCCGGGACGTATCCAAGGGGGGGGGGGGGCACGGGGGCCCATGACCCCCCCCTCCTTGAGCAAAACAAATGTCCACTAGATAAAATTAGATTCTCTAGACGACCCGACCCCCACCCCCTGTTAAAGGAAATAGTTCACCTTGAACATGGGATTTTGAACTGAAACTGCAGTTTTGTAGCCCGTGTTGAGAAGTCCTTATCTGCAACTTTTTTGGCTGAAAAGACTCCAGCCGAAGATATTTCACTTTTTGGCGAAGGAATGCGGCGCATATATGATATACCGTACCGTCTGAGAGTGCCAGCACTGCACGGAGCATGCGCAGACCAATAACGCACACCATAACATTAATAATGTACGACCTTCTGTCCTGAATTGGCGCGATGTAGGACCATGTTTGAAAAGAAAAAAAGAAACTGTATTAAAAAATATAATACAATCGTGTTCTGAATTTTTTCCGAAGGTGAACTATTGCCTTTAACAACATATGGCTGAGGAGTGAAATTTTTCTACCGCCGATGTGTCCCCCCACCCCGCTGAGAAAAAATCCTGGCTACGTGCCTGAAGGGGACCAATAGCCCGAGGGAGACAATAGAAATGTCCGTGAAGTTAGCGTCAGCGTCAAATTCAGTTTTCGGCGTCGGTCACCGATTTTTACATTTGGTCACAAGGTGAAATCGAACATCTGTTTCCAAAAATCAGGTCCATTTTGACCTTACAGGTCTCCTTCAAGGTCAAAGTACGGGGAACGCTGCAGCGCCCAAAGCTACCGTCCGAACGCGAGAAGAAAAAAATTAAACGATTCCCAGTGCCCACAATTCCAGGATGACAAGAGTTTTCAGAGTTGTGCTCCGTGACCTTCAAGGTACAATTCAAGGTCAAAGGAAGGGGAACGCTGTAGCATCATTTTCAGCGTCGGTCACCGATTTTTACGCCATTTTGTCTCAGGGTCAAATCGAAACTCCTGTTTCCAAAAATAAGTTCCATGTTGACCTTACAGGTCTCCTTCAAGGTCAAAATCAAGTTCAAGGGACGGGGAACGCTGTAGCGCCCAACGTTACCTTCCGATCGCAACAAACATTTCTCAAACCATTCCTCGTGCCCAGTTCCAGGATGACAAGAATTTTCAGAATTGTGCTTGTGACCTTCAAGGTCAAATGCAAGGTCAAATGACGGAGAACGCTGTAACGCTTAAGGTTACCGTCTGATCGCGACGGAAATTGTCTCAAACGATTCCCGCGCCACATTACAAGATGACAAGAATTTTTGAATGAATGAAAATTTGATGAAAGAAATGAAAGAGAATTTATGAAAATTTGAATGAATTTTTGATTTTTTATGACAAAGGGGGCCGACAGGCTACGAAACCTCTGAGGTCCCCCTCCTCCCTCGAAAACCCCTCCTCCCTCTGAGGTTTTTCTTGAATAACTTTTTCACACATGCGGCGCATCTTGCTGAAATTTTCGATAGCTGAGTTTACAATAATTATACGCATGCTGTAAAAAATAATTTAAATTGGTTATCAATTTTGGGAGATAATCATGTTTTGATGACGTCATGTTGGTGGAAAAACTATAAATATTTGCAAAATCGTACAAAACAGAGTTTTAAAGCAAATTGCAAACACAATTCACCAAAGATAGAACATGGTATTCTCTTTAAAATGGCAATCTCGGATGTTCAAAGTTTTGGGGTTTTGACCCCTAAAATAAAAATAAAGTTTTTTTTAAATCCCCACAAAATCAAAATTTGCAAAGATGTTAGAAAAAACCGGAATATATGTGAGAGAACTGAGTATGGACAATACCCTACCAAATTTCAAAACAATATCTTTATTTTTGACTGAGTGATGGCTCCCTAAGTGTAAGAAATTCATGACGTCATTTTTGTTTAAAGCTTTTTTTAACTTTTTTAGACAAGATACGAACAAATAATTACCTTTTCTGTATTTCTGAGCCAAAACTGGTCTAGGAACATGCCTTTTTATTTACATTTATCAATTTCTAATTTTGAAGTTTTCTGAAGAGCAAAATCGCTGTTCTGGACGTGGTAAATCCGAGGTCATTCACTTGACTGGGAAGGTCACCTGTTAACCTGAAACATAAAAATCACATACGGTTAGATTCATCTCATGACAGGCAACATGCTGGTTCTTACCGCTTTACTCTAAGTTGCAAGTTAACAGGGGGCCTGTCAGGCATCCCCCCCCCCCCTAGGGCGAAGGTGAAAAAAACTCCCGTAGGGCGAGGGTTAAAAGTCAAAGGACGGGGAACACTGTACCTTGAAGACCTTGAAGGTGATCTGTAAGTTAAAAATGGACTTGATTTTGTTTAAACAGGAGGTTTAATTTGACAATTGATCTTGGGACCAAATGGCATAAAACTCGGTAACCGACGCTGAATACTGAATTTGACGCTGGCGCTACAGCGTTCCCCTTCTTTTGACCTTTAATTTTACCTTGCATATCACGGGCACAACTCTGAAAAGTATTGTCATCCTGCACATTGGCACGGGGAATCGTTTGAGACCATTTTGGTCGCGATCGGACGGTAACTTTGGGCGCCACATCGTTCCCCTTCATTTTACCTTGAATTTGACGTTGAAGGAGACTTGTAAGGTCAAAATGGACCTGATTGTTGGAGGAAATGGACCTGAACAGGAGGTTCGATTTGACCTTAGGACCAAATGGCGTAAACATCGGTGACCGACGCTGAAAAGGACGCTACAGCGTTCCCTTTCATTTGACCTTGAATGTTACCTTGAAGGTCACGGGGCACAACTCCGAAACCATTTTTGTTGCGATCGGACGGTCACTTTGGGCGCTACAGCGTTTCCCGTCCCTTGACCTTGAATTTGACTTTGAAGCCTAAAGGTCACGGAGTGACGGGGAACAACTCTAAAAATTATTGACATCCTGGAATTTGGCACGGGGAATCGTTTGAGATAATTTTTGTCGCGATCAGAAGGTAACTTCGGGCGCTACAGCGTTCCCTGTCATTTTACCTTGATTTTGAACATGAAGGAAACCTGTAAGGTCAAAATGGACCTGATTTTTGGAAACAGGTGGTTCGATTTGACCTTGGGACCAAATAGCGTAAAAATCCGTGACCGACGCTGAAAACTGAATTCGACGCTGACGCTAACTTCACGGCAAAGTTCGCCATGGGCTGGGCTGGCCATATGGGTCATGAGCTGTGCCTGGACTGGGCCTGGGCCGGGCCTCAACTTTAACCCGCGCACTGCAAGGGGGTTGATTTCTGCGAACCCCCCTCAGGTTTTTCGCAGATAGCGAAAACACGGCGCGCGCAGCGCCGCCAAGTTTTAGCACACCTGTTCGGACATCAATTGTGCACACTTTGAAGGAAAAAATTAACCTCGGGTCATCTCAGGTCAGGTCACCAGACCAGGTCAAGTGACCCCACCTCCAAAAACGTTTGCAGTTGTGTCAAAGCCAGAGTTTCTCACCGATCAGTTTGCAACTTACAGGGTGTCATGAGGGCATAAGTACTTACAATTCGTTTATCTCGGAATTTGTATATCGGTGACCTAAGGTCAGGTCAATTTCGTGACCTCCCGTAATAAGTAAATGGAGAAATATTCAAATGCTTCCTATTTCAAGGATATGCATGACATTAGTCCAATTACTTCTGGATCATGTTATTATATGATATTATTGATGATCCAAGTGAAAGTTTTGTTCAGTGACCCCTATGGGGTCATTTGAAGTCATCCGAGGTTGCCATCACTTTTTTGTCAATAACTACATTGACATACTCACGACATAATGAAGATAGAGAAGTAAAACGGACAGCAATGTGTTTGTCTCGTCGAGACACGTCTCCCTATATGCAACATAACCTACTTGGGTCTTGACATCAGGTCAAGGTCACGTGACCTGAAGTCAAATTTAAAAGTTGCCCTAACACGGTCACCAAGTATATAAATCGCAGCGCCTTTAAAAGGCAAACACAATGGCGTCAAGAGTTTTTCATTATCTTTATTAGGTAAAAAGTGATTAGCAAAAACGATTTAGCAAAAAAACAGCATTTGTTCCCTTTTTTGACCCCTGGAGCCTCAAATATTGACGTGAGATCAAATTTGAGGACATTGTATCGATTGCAAATGTCAATGGCTGGCGATCTCTTTTTTCCGTTTGTTTCTAGCTAGTATAGTTTCCGAGATATATGGAAATTTCTGGAGCGAAGTCCTAAAACAGAAAAAACTGGAAAATTTGACCTTTGATGACCTCTGGTGACCTCAATTTTGATCTGACCTAAACAAATACTGAATACTTTCGTTAAAACTTGTATAAAGCTATCAAACACCGTTTCCCTCTTGTCGCTACGTTGCGTAGTTTTCGAGATCTCACGGGGGCGGAAATCACCCCCCCCCCCCCCCCCCCACCGTGCAGTTCGTGTTCGGCGCAAACCCCCTGCAGTGCGCGGTTTAAGGAAATCACTGGGCTCTGGATGGGCCTGGACCTGACAATTTTGAAGTAATGCGCGCGTCGCCCAAGCTCAGGTCAGAGCTCAAAAATATTTTAACCAGCATTGCACGCTGTTGCTGTGGCTGTGGCTTTTTGTTTTTTGGTTAGCATAGTTGGTCATGGTTTCACATTTATAGTATACAAGTAAATATGCTAGGATAATGATTGCAAATTTTGTGAAAATAATTATATGCTTAATCTGAACGGGCCGGACTGGGCCTGGGCCTCAATATTATGAATTTGACCGGGCCTGGTCCGGGCCTGGGCTTGGTGTTCATGGGCCTGGGCCGGGCTGGGCCGGGGATTGGTGGGCCCGTGACGAACACTGCTTCACGGACATCCAATCGAAGTGACTCGAAACGAATTTCACTCCGTTTTCAAACAAATCGCAACTAAGTTTGCCCACTCTGACTTCTAGAGGGCCCATTCTGGCCTCTAGAGACCCCGCTCTAGTCTCCGTAGGGCTAGGGACCATTTCAGCCTCCAGAGCGCCCACTCTGACCTCCAGAGGGCCTATTCTGACTTGAGAGGGCCAATTCTGGTTTTTATAGGCACATTTTGGGGGGAACTATCAAAGCGTTCAAAGTTGTAGCATTCAATGCTTGTACCATCCAAAACCGCAGCCAACAACGCTTGCGACATCCAAAATTCGCCCGGGTAGGGGACATCTTCATGAGCCAAACTCGCCGCATCCAAAATGGTACTCGCCGCATCCAAAACCGTAACATACAGCCACATACAAAGCCGTGGCAGTCAAGCTTGCGCCATCCAAAACTGTCTGGCGCGGTCATATTGGAACTACTAGTTGCAGTGAAACCCGCTAGATGGAGGGACTAGCGGGGTGATGACGTAGTCGCTCTGGCACGCAAGCCGGCTACAGTGGAATATGTTTATGCGAATGGACATCTGACACCACACTGGGCCCGACGTCGCCTCGCATCGGCCGGCAGCTGTCGGGCGGAGAGGAGGGCGGCTGGTACAGACCGGCGGAATTTGGAGTGTTACATCGAGACCGTGGGAAAGGCTGAAAGCTAATGGTAAAGCCCAGGCTACACTATGCGTGATTGTCAAGGAAATCACGCGCGTGTTCTCCGTGTTTGCAGAACTTTCTTGACGTCCGGGATCTGCCGGTCAAGCAAATCATGCAAGGAAAATGGATGAACCACTGCATTTTTTTAATCGATAAACCACTGCATACAATTTGCTCAAACGCTTCTTCATTCATCTTCCGCCCCGATACTCAGCACAAATTATTCATGTTTAGGTCTAGTATAGATCTAAACATACGCTAAATCAAGCAAAATGATAAAAACCCTGCAACACGCAATCTCGAAAAACACGACAACAAGTTCAGAATTTTGAACTTTTCATCGTTCCGTCCGTGACGTGTCTGCGGAATTTCCTTGACGTTTCATCCGGGATCTGCGTGATGTGCCGGTGTAGCTCACCCAATGCATTTACAATCAGCTGAACTTGCTCTGTCACGCAAATCCCGACAACACGGATAACACGCACGTGATTTTCAGGAAATCACGCATAGTGTAGCCTGGGCTTAAAGCTACGACACTTGTTGCTAATGCCAAGAAAATCGCCCACGAGGATGGGCGTTAGCTGCCACGTTTCGATATGCGATTACCGGCCCATTCCGGTAAACCTCATGGTACTAGCTTATGGTACTACTACTACCACCATAGTCATTGGCGGATCCAGAACGGTGGTTTAGGGGGGTGGTTGGGGGGGAATTAAAAAAAAATCACAAAACTCTGAAAACTCATCCGATTTTGCTTGCTTATGCATTGATAGCTGATTTAAAAAACTTTCCTTTGCAAAAGTTGCTTAGATTGTCTTCTATGTAAGGAAATGTGTCAGTTTTGTGCCAATTTTGTGCGTACCCAAGGGGGAGGGCAAACAGAGTAATTACCCCCCCCCCCCCTGAAGGTCCGTACGCGCCCCCCTTTGCCGTATGTGCCCCTTTGGAAAAAGGTTCCGAAGTGGCCCTTCTTCCATTTTTATTTCGAAAAAAATGAATACTTTTTCATTTTTATGAAAAAATGTTGAAAATATGCCCCTCTATAAATATAGTGGGCCAAATCCGGTGAGTTTTTTGTGTGTGGGTACCTTATGGCTTATGCCCCCTGATACAAAATTGCTCCCTTCCTGGAGTGAATCCTGGGTACGACACTACTTCCATGAAATTTACTTCATAGTTTAAAAATGCCTACTTTTTCACTTTATTGGTGTTACTTACAGGAAGGTTCAAATGAATATGACATGACATTCACTCATTAGTCATGTTACTTGGTTTAATGTTTTGGAGTAATGTCCAACACTAATCCATCCTTTTGTCCAGTTCATCTAAGCTCCAAAATATATGCTGAAAACTGGGACAGTGATTATATTTAGGGAGATAATCACCCTTTTCCACAAAAATGGAGGTGGCACCTGAAATCGATAGACGAGGCCAAAATATGATGTAACTTCATCACATTTTGCCTATAAACATTCCTACCGAAAGATATTGACAGTTTCATACCGACAAGCGAGCCACGCTTATATCGGTCGGTACTCAGCAAGTACTCGGTAGCGAATTCAGTAAATTACCCTCCCTACGCATTGTTATTTATCATGAAGGTATGGAATATGTTTCCTGCACTCTTATCTTTTGCGAATATGTGCCAAACTTTTATGAACAATCAACAATCATTTGAAAAAAGTGCATTGCAATCGGCAGTTTAGGTTGGCCCCGGGCTGCAAACTATTTAGCATCGCGATTTGTTTATAAGTGCCCATTCAACAACGTTGAATATATTGATGCAAAAGTGCCCAGATGTTGCACTTTCTAATAGTGGAGGGAAAATACCGATCATTAATTTTCCCAAACTTCCAACTTTGAATTAGGGAATAATTGTATTTAATTCTTAAATTTAGATCACATCATTTTAATATCATAACGGTAGCGAAATAAATTGTTGCTAACAAAATACAAAGGTGATTATCTCGCTTTAAGAGCCTCTGTGCGATTTTCAAAAATGGAATCAGTTCGGCAAAACTAGCAGTGATAATGTCATATAACAATGCGCATGCTTTTATTGAAAAATAGGCGTATTTGACCTGCGTCGGTTTCCGCTACTGTGTGTTTTCTTTCATTTGCAGCATCTCGCAATGATCATGATACTTGTTATCGAAAGCTTTGCGACCTATGTCCTATAATATAAAACATGGTTTGAGTTATTATTGTCATTATACACCATCTATCATGAATCAGTTACAATAACTATATATGTATATGTGTGTGCAGCTGGTCGCATGGCCTATAACAGGGTTGGAGCTTCTCCAGAAAAGTGGGTGCTGAGCTGGGAAAGTCGCTTAAAGTACCATGGAAATCCACAAAAATACAGATTTGTCCCCGGTATTGACCCACTTCCTCGTTAAGGTTGAGGGGGGGGGGGTTGAAGCCACCTCAACTGAATAGGATACTACATCCCTGGCCTATAACTTGGACAGAACTGTTCAAATGTGCATCTCGCCAACAATTATAACCTGTTTAAACTTGCCCCCCCCCCCCCAGTGGCCGTTGTTTGCCTTGACTGGGGGGGGGGGGTTCCCCCCTAGTTAACATGTTAGACGAGTCCCTGGTTCTTTTGGTGCCCCATCCATCAAATGCATCGTAAGTCTTCTAGAGAGCGAAGTTGTCGTGACACCAATGTAGATTTCTTGACGAAGCCTACAATCTTCGTGTGGACATATAAATTGATAAACCACATTGGTGCACTTCAACTTGTCTTTACTCATGTTGAGATTGTTTTTTATTACTAAGTTTCGTGTTTTCTTGTTTTGATAGTACATGATAAGTTCAAGTTTTTTGGTTTTTGTCTATGCATTTCATCTTCTTTTGCATGATACTACGTACGACTCGTTCGTCAACTTTGTACGCTGAACTCATCAAGCTACGGTAATAGAGTAGAACGTAGCTAGTTGTTTGACCCTGCATGCCGCTGATTGACATACTTCTTTAGCTGCGCTTCAATCTCCGTATCTACTGCCTTATTTGAATAGCCGTTGTTCACTACGACCTCCTTTACTCTACAAAATTCAGAGTGTAAAAGTTCATATGTAGAGCATATCTATTATATTGCAGAGCATATCTATTAGCATATCTAGCATATCTATTATATTGCAGAGCATGTAGAGCATATCTACTATATTGCTCTTCTCACAAAGGCTCTTATCACGCTCACTTTATATTTTTCAGGGCATTCGTTTTTTGCGTTCATTACGTCCCCTGTGTTTGTGGGCTTACGGAAAACACTAGTGGTGAATTTACCATCTCTTCTATCCACTAGGACGTCTAAAAATGACAACGTTTGTCAATGCTCTTTTCAAAAGTGAAACGTAAGACAGAGTTGTTCTCCAGACTAGCTATCAAGCTTTGTAAATGTTCATTGCTCCGCACTTCTACAAAAAAAAATGTCATCCTGCAGTAGGTCGAAGGCGCAAGATTGGTATCATTTAAAGCTTTGTTCTCAACAAAACACATGTAGAAGTTAGCGAAGAGTGGCCCCAGAGGCGAACTTATTGCCACACCTTCTTTTTGCAAGTACAGTTTTCCATCTGGACCGCGAAATAGAGATTCGGTGGTGCAGGCACGTAACAGTTTCTCTAAGAGCGCTTTAGATAGCTTTAACGGAGGAAATTTGTTGCTACGTTTATCGTATACTTCATCAAGAATGATCTTGATGGTATCCTCGATTGGAACGTTAGTGAGAAGGGTTTCCACGTCGATAGACGCTATGTCGCCCTGCGGCCTCTTAGCCCGCAAGATATCTACACATTCTTCTACTGATTCTATAGAGTGCTGTGCTGGTATGTACGGTTTTATGAGTGTGTTAAGTCGCTTTGCTAAGTTGTAAGTTGGAGTGTGAATCTGCGATATGATTGGCCTTAAAGGGAATAGTTCACCTTTAACATGGGGTTTTGGACTGAGATAGCAGATTTGTAGAACAGATCTAAAAATGGTTTGTGGTGAAAGAATTACCTCTCTACGTTAAGTAATTTCGACACAGGACTAGTGGGCCCGTTTTCATTCCCGCTCTTCCGGGCCACAATCGGGGAATGAACGCTCGCCAGGGTATGACGTCATACCCGCTGACGTCAGAATTGCGTCATACGCAGATTCTGCCGCAAACTAGCCGTAGTATTTATACAGACTTTGGCCGTGGTCATGAGTAACTTTGAAATAGTACAGAAGTAATATAGGTTGTTATTACCAAGGTCTGCTATTACCACCGAGTTGGTTCAGTGACTGGATGCATTGCCGGGATCAGAAGCCAGAATTCCGAGCTTGCGAAATTGTATTGTAAGAAGGTGCAAATCCCAATATATAAACGGGGCGACCCTGCGTTGCACGCGACGATTTTCTGGTAAGTTCTTGTTCTTGTTGACCTTATACATCATTGATCATGAATCTGATTTTTACACAGACCAGGTATTTCATGTCTGTTTCATGGAAATGCTTGCCGTTATTGTATGCAATTGCTTCCATATCCAAGCTACCATATGTATGACGTCATACATTGTCCTGAAGTTTTTTGTATGGCCATGAAGGAGAAAAGAGAAACATGTCCATTTCTCAACGGATACCCATCTATCGTCCAAACAAATGTCATATTCGTGATTTTCAGCTCAATATAGCCCGTATAGCCAATTTTTAAGACATTTTTCAAGGTGACCTATTCCCTTTAACAGTTTGGCCGGCTTCTGTGTTTTTACATTGCCATATGCATAACCAGGAGAATACTCACCAGTTATTTTGACAAAATGTACGCCGCCATTCACCGCATTAGAACTGACAATAGTACGATTCACTTTAGCCTTGAGTGCATTAGTAGGGTCTTATTTGATAGGTGCAAACTTCATTAACTTGCTTTCGTCTCCCAGTATGTTCTGAATTTTCTGTAAATACTCATCGCGATCGAGGATGACGAAAACAGAAGACTTATCGGCCTTCCGGATGACAATTCTTTCATCTTCTCTGAGCTGTTTTGCTGCCTCTCTTAGCTCTTTCGTCAATTAGCTCTCTGCGAATTTCCCCGTAGTTAAGCGCCTTCACCTATGAGCTCATTACGCAAATTCGGACTAACTTCAACTTTCTTATCTTTTTCAAGTCCGAGAACATCTTCACTTCACTTACAACTTAGCAAAGCGACCTAACACGTACGGTGGCGCTCGGCGCGCCGCGGCACCACGGCGCGTTCTCTCACGGTGTAATGTGATACCCGCCCTAACTTCAACTTAGGCCCTGGGTCTGCCGCCCTCACATCATCACCCCATATTTATCTTTCATCAACACCTAACGGCTACCATAATTCGGCGGGACGGGAGGGCGGGAGGGCACGGGTTTTGCTAGTCCTCGAGTAACCGATGTCATTTTACAGCTTCAAACCAACCCAAGAGACGTTTTATTGGTGGATCGCCGGCTTAAACGCGAACATTTTGAGCATTCATGTGACGACGGTGGTCGTTGGAGCCGATTCAGTGGCTGTTAGTTGTATTCTACTGGTCCATATTGCACTGGGCTACAAGTGGAATGATTCAGAACTGTACCAGTCTCTATCGAGCAAGGTGCATTGTGTATTTGAGTATGGGTACGTAAGCCGGTTTTTCTGGGAAATACGCACTGTCTCATTTTGAACTCTCATTTTGAGCATCCATGTGACGACGGTGGTCGTTGGAGCCGATTCAGTGGCTGTTAGTTGTATTCTACTGGTCTATATTGCACTGGCTACAAGTGGCATGATTCAAAACTGTACCAGTCTCTATCGAGCAGGATGCATTATGTATTTGAGTATAGGTACGTAAGCCGGTTTTTCTGGGAAATACGCACTGTCTCATTAAAGAGCGCAAAAACGATTGGTGTGAGTGTGACATTGTTAGACTATGTTGATGCATTTCTGTTCAAACAGCTTGCTGATCGGTCATGATAACCTGTTGTCAGATTTTCTATCTTAGTCTTTGTAACAAATTGTCATGCACCTGTTCGGGCATCAACTAACCACATTTTGCAATGTGTTTTACTTCGGGTCACTTCAGGTCATGTCACCAGGTCGAATTAAGTGACCCCATCTCCCCCAAAAATAACGTTCGTGCCCAGGCAACAGTGTTTGTCCCGAGCAGTTTTAAACTCACATAATTGAATTAGGCTTAAGTACCTACAAATCACATATCTTGGATTTGTGTATATCTGTGACGTAAGGTCCGGTCGGTTCCGTGACCTCCCCATTATATGTCAATATGAAAATATGAAAATCCCTCCCATTCAGAGAATACGTATTACACTAGACCAATTATTTCAGCATCATGTTTGTATAGCTCATTCTTGATGACCCTATGCAACTGTTGCTCAGTGACCCCTACAAGGTCATTTTATGTCAACTGAGGTCAAAACAAAACAAAGTGCTTCTTCACATTGGAAAATAACGTTGAAGAATCGCCCGCCCGGTTCCCGATCCAATAAGGGCGTTTTACTGGTTTGTAGGTACATACATATACTTACCGTATCTAAGCGAGGTCCAAAATCCCTACTCCAGCTGGCAAAACAGCTAAGCACTCTGATAATATGTACCATATGCTCCATATGTACCGAAAATCTACTCACTAAAATCGTCATACCCAGATCAATGCAGACCCAGCTAAAACACGAAGGAAATATACGGGCTCCTACGGTTCCCATGGCCCAGCAGAAGCGAACATTTTTCCCGTCAGCAGGCAAGGCTACCGCCAGCGCGCACAGCCCGGCGCTGCCGGGCGAGCGGCTGAGACCCCGCGGGCGGCGGAGCGCCGCCGCGCCCGGCCCGTCAGTGCCGCCTCCGCGGCGGCGCCACTGACACTGTCGGGTTCCACTGTACACCACTCCACAGTGTTCAAGTGCTGTCACTCAACTAGCGTTTCGTCCCACCACCGGCTATGGTGAGACATCTACCGGGCGATATTTGAACCAATAGTTCCCGGAAGGTAGATGTCCTCGGTGTTCTATTTTTGGAGGTCGCAAGCTTTAGCTGCCACTACTTTGTATGTGGCTGGATACCACGATTTTGGCTGCTGCTAGCTTGGTTCATGACGATGTTCCCTACCCGGGCGAAATTTGGATGTCGCAAGCGTTAGATGGTGCTGTTTTGTATGGTACAAGCATTGAATGCTACAACTTTGAACGCTTCCATATACACCCCATTTTGGCATGTGAAATGCATATTGTGAACTAAAAGGTCCATTCTGGCCAGGATACATAGGTAAAATGTAAATGCACTGTCTGCGAAGTAGAGAAACCATCAATGTACCGTGCTTCATTACTATATATCGCTTTTAGGGAAACTCAATCCCCCTATGCAATATTTGTTTTCCAGATGTGCGTTCATTCTTGTTGTAGGCATGGGCGTCGCCAGCGGGGGGGGGGGGGGGACGGGGATGCGTCCTCCCCAGTTAAAAAATCAGGGGGGACGTCCCCCCGCCCCAAGAAAGCAGACTTGCTTGTTTTTGTTTGGTGCTGAATTTGTTCCAAAGGTTATGAAACTTAATTTATTCTTATCTCAAATTACATGTCATTTTTAACCATATATCTTTGAGTCCTTTCTTTGTACTTAAAGATGTAGGCATGTACCTAATTACTTTGTAGAAAATAAAATTATGATATGGCAGCCAAGGGTGTTGCCGTAGGGGGTGGGACGGGATTGACACCGCCCCCCCCCCACCCGTCGTCAGTCTGGGGGAGGGGGATTTCCCCCCCCCCCCCCAGTCTTGGAGACATAAATCCATACTTTGTTCGGAAATATTGCAGGTTTTTTGAATAGCATAAAAACATTAAAACAAAGTATGTATTGACAGTAAAAACACTCTCCGATGCATAAAACGGCTATTCTGAGTGTCGCGTCATGGTTAAAAGGTAGAGACATGTTAAAAACGACACTTAGCAACATGCATACAAAAACTAACAAAAACACTCCATGATCATACACACATTCACACAGCGACCGACATAAACATACACACCCATCATACACCATGTAAAAGATCACCGAGCTGACGTTTAGAAGATGGTAAAGACGCCTCACGCAGGTCCGGCGGCAACGCGTTGTAGCGCTGCGCTACACTGTATAAAAAGCGTCTCTTGCCGGCTTCGGTTCTCACGCGCGGGAGGGCCAAATCAGCGTCCTGGCGTGTGCTTCTAGATCGAAACTCAGAGTTTGTCGAAAGCCGGGAAGCGAGAGCCTGTGGTTCCCCGGTGGTGCGAATTTTGTGAAGAAGATTGAGGGATTGAAGTTCCTACAGCTGCCGGACGGTGAGCCAGCCCAATTCATCTCGCACGTCCGATATGTGATCAAATTTACGCCGGTCAGAGACAGCGCGCAAGCCAAAATTTGGGATCTTTTGGAGGCGCTGCATGTTTTTCTCTGAGCCGTTGCCGAACACCGTCAAACAGTATCGGATGACAAGGGCGTCGACTATGATAGGAAAAAGTGACGAAGGGATCTGATGACGCACGTGGGTCAGGCCGATGAGGATACCGTTACATTTTTTGACGAGGGCAGATACGTGTGAGTCCCACGAGAGGTTCTTGTCGAACAGTACGCCAAGGTTCCTCGCCGTGGGGCTCTCACGCACTATGTCCTCGCGGAACCGAATAGTGGTCGGGGCCATGCCGCAACAATTTTGACGGGAACCACAGACCATGAGTCCTGTTTTCCCGGTATTTACTTTCAAACCATGGGAATGGAACCAGGCATCGAGAGATGATAAAGCCTGTTCCATGGTAGCAATGAGCTGAGGGAGGGATCCTTTTTTGCCTGAGACCAGAATTTGGGTATCGTCAGCGTACTGCACCACGTGCGCCTGTGGTGCGAACAGGGAAAGATCGCTGGCGAAAATCTGGAATAGGAGCGGGCCAAGTGAGGATCCTTGGAAGACACCGATAGGATTGGGTAGGGATCGGGAAAGGTGACGGTTTCCACGCCAGTCAGCTGTACAAACAGATTGAGTGTGGCCATTGAGGTAAGAGGAAAACCAGGTAGGATCGATAGAATAGGTTTGCAGTTTGGAAAGGAGCTTTGCGTGGTCGATCACGTCAAAGCATTTTGACAGATCAATGAGACAGAGGATGATGATGTCCTGGCGGTCGGTGGCGGAAAGGATATTATCGGATACGGTAAGAAGGGCGGTTTCGGTGGAGTGATTTGAGCGAAAACCGTGCTGGGATGAGGACAAAAGATGATTGTTAGACATATAAGTGTACAGTTGCCGCTGCACAACTTTCTCTACTAGCTTTGGGAAGGCGGGGACGATGGAGATGGGACGGAAGTTTGAAGTTTCGGAGAGGCTCCCGGATTTGTGAATAGGATGTACGATAGAGTGTTTCCAGGACGCGGGAAATTCACAGGTTGTGAGACAGGTGTTGATGATATGAAAGAAGACATGGCCGATGACGTAAAAAAAAGTATCACTGCAATGGAAGAATGGAAAGGATCGGGACGATATTTGTACTTTTCTTGAGGGAAGTTGACAGTAATTTAAATGGGATTTCGATGGCATAAAAACGGGCATGTTATGGCGTTAATGTGCCCTATTTGTTGTTTAGGCACACTTTGTGCTTGCTGAACGGAAACACCGGCGGAGAGTTTTACGAGATGAAGTTTTTGTGTGCAAGTTTTCAGTCACTTCGACCGAATAGCTGCAAAAGAAATAAGCCTCTGAAAACCATGGCTAAGGTCGGGCCGCTCACGTAGATTGTAGCCCCTAGTTGACGGAAGACCTCGCTCCGCTCGGTAATAAAACTGTTTATGCCGGGTACTGACCTAGGTAATATATCCATTCAAAAGCTTCGGACTATATATATATACATATATATATATATATATATATATATATATATATATATATATATATATATATATATATATATATATATATATATATATATATATATATATATATATATATATATATATATATATATATATATATATATATATATATATATATATATATATATATATATATATATATATATATATATATATATATATATATATATATATATATATATATATATATATATATATAT